>JAODAC010009989.1:0-26669 GCA_027575185.1 Mimaenictus wilsoni
TCGACGATCAGCACGACCGACTTGGGCCGTTTCAGCTAATGTGTTTAGCAGATGTTATGTTTGCGTTATTCTGACCGGCCCTGTGTGAATTGTGTGTGTGTGTGTGTGTGTGTGTGAGAGAGAGAGAGATGTGCCCTTCCAGGTTTCAGGCTGATGACTGGTGCTTATGATTGAAGTGGTGGCATCTCCAGAGATAGGCGGGGTAGGGTGGTTGGAGGTGTCAACCAAACATTTCCTTTTGTAAATTTCATGTAAATAAAGTTAGTTCTATCCAAGGCATTGGTACGTGTGCATTACTCTTCTCATCCAACAGGCCTTCCAGAACATCGGTAGTATTCGGCTTGTAAGTCTTCGTCGAATTTAAATATTCTATGTTCGTTTCGCCAAACAGTCATCAGTTATGCTCTGCACCTCGTTCTCGCGAACTTTGGTGATCTGTGTTGGTTCGCGACAACATTCATTCTGTTTTCATCAGTCATGCAGACGGGCCCCATCCGAACTCCATCTTTGTTGCCCTCCTGGAGGTATAAATACTGGATCAATGCCCCACAACTTTCATTCTGATTTCATCAGTCATACAGTCTTCATCAGCGATTGAGTCCACCTCGACATCAGCTGCTACTTCTTCACCAAGGCGACATCGCCGACGGCCCCAACCAAACTTGACGCCGAACCACTTCGACGGCCACAATCACTCCATATCCGACATCCACGACTGATCACCGCCACGTAGTCATCCATGATCTGCCCCGACGACCAGCGCCAGCCGATCGCCTCTGCCAGCTGCCACGCCAATATCACCAAGATCGCATTAAATTTGCGATACTACCAACCCCACACACATCTTGCTTTCCCTTGCACTAATGCCTGGTCTCCCAGGACTGGGAGCTGAGGTATTTAAAAACGTCGACTTTCTCTACTTCTTGCCGCTTCCATTCTATTACGAACACTCTACCTCACACGGTTTTGGATACTTCATTCACACAGTCTAAGGTTCGCAATCATACCAGCAAACTTATCCCTAAAACTATCAACTTTTAATAATATTTATTGTCAGTTTCTATAATTTCTTTATTACAAATATGATTGCGAAATAAACTTGATGTGAATCGTACAAAAACTTACCAGAGACTACTTTTATTAGTAGATCACTATTAATTGGCATTATTCCTACATGTATACATTCTTTAGAGTTTCATGTCCGAGGTTTTTTATTGTATTGGTTGTGTTACTCACATTTTCTTCATACTTTCTTGTTGGTCTTAGCTAATTGGGTTTCCCTAGCCCGTGGCAATTCCTGGTTGCAAAATGACAGTCGAAGAGGACACTCTGCCAGCACTCGTTGCCACACCAACAATGTGAGACCCTTTTCCCCTTTCCGGTGTGGCTTCCCCTTTCCGAAGGAGGTCAAGGCACGTGACCACACCTGCATGGACTTTGCAGCTTCACTGCGCCCATTTCCCAGCTGATTGCAAATGACAGTCTGCCAGCATTCGTTGCCACACCATCAATACGAGATCCTTCCTGGTGTGGCTAGGTTATTCCGAAGGAGGTCAAGGCACAGGACCACTCTTACATGCACCTTGCAGCTTCACTGCGCCCATTTCTAAGATTCCAAATGGTTTCCACCTTCACCCGTGTTCAAACAATGTTCTTTCAAGGTATCCGCAAAAACTTCAGATTGCAATTTTTTGAAGAATCTTTCGCGCGCATGTATTTTCATATGTTTCTTCACGCGGCTGGGCGCCTCGAATGCTTGTCCGCAAACCTCACATTTATGAGGCCTGGGTGCAACTTCGCCTGTATGCAAGCGAATATGCCGCTTCAGATAACTATCGTACGAAAACAACTCACCACAATATTGGCATTTGAAGGACTTCTCGCCTGTGTGCCTTATCATATGCGACTTCAAACCGCTGCGACTACGATGCAACTTTCCACAAACCTCACATTTATGCGGTTTGGGCACGTCACCGACGGAGTGTACACGAATAGTGTGTTCTTTCAGGTTGCCACCACACGTAAACTTGGCATCGCATTGTTGGCATTTGTAGGGCCTCTCGCCGGTATGTATCCGCATATGTAATTTTAATTTGTAGGCCTTGGGAAAGGATTTTCCACAAAGCTCACACACTCTACGGGATTTCGGGATACCATTATCGGTATGTGGGTTCATTTTAGTAGTCCTACCAGTTTTCGTACGTAGCTTTAAATGACTGGACCTGTAAAATGTTTTTTTTTTTGCAAAAGTTAGTACATTTATTCGAGTAAAGGACTCGTGAAGCAGTTGAGTGGTTGAAGAGGCGGTTAGGTATACCATATAGGTGGTAGGAACGAAGGTATACCAGAGGAAGAAACGTGCAGGAGCTTGAAATATCAGACAGAGGATCAGAAGAGGCTGGGAAAAATTACGAACACCAGAGCAGATATTTTAAAAATGCGGAGAAATTCTGATTAGCGAGGGCAAGATGCGGATCCGAAGGTAGAGGAAGTAAAACATGAATACCCAAAGAATGTAGAAAGTGTAATGTAGTGCAATAGAGGTTGACACTTGAGATCATTTGTAAATGGCTAATAAAAGGCTGATAGCCAGAGCACGCTGTGGATCAGAAGAGAGGAAGGTGTGAATTGGAGAAGAATATATCAGTTGTGACCTGAATGGAAAGGGGAGAGATTTTTGGGAGCATGTAGGGAGTGATTGTATAGGAATGAAAGAGGAGTGTATGCATGATATCCAGGAGAAAACCCCTTTTTCCCTTGGATATCACGAAAGAGTAACTGAGTGAGGATGGAAAGGCGTTGGTAATTTTGAAAGTAGAAGAACGTGTTGCGATTGCGATTCAGCCTTTCTCTTGCTTAGTCGCAATCGCAGTTACAATCAGAGGCAATCTTAGCTAGAAGGAGTTTCAGGTAATCTGGAGGGTTCACCAATATATAGAGATGTTGGAATGGAAATGCGGAGAAGTTTTTAATAACGAGAGCAAATTGAGGTTCCGAGAATAGAAGATAGACCTTGATGCTCTAAGAATATAGAATGGAGGTGTGGATCAGAAGAGGGGAAGGTGTGGATTGGAGAAGAATATACCAGTTGTGACCTGAATGGAAAGGGGAGAGATTCCTAGGAGCATGTTGGGAATGATTGTATGGAATGAAAGAGGAACGAGTGCGTGATCACGAAAGAGTTTCTAAATGAGGATGGAAGGGAGTTGACAATTTTGAAAGAAGAAGAACGTGTTGCGATTGCGATTCAGCCTTTCCCTTGCTGAATCAGATACAATCTGGGCAATAAGAAGTTTCAGGTTATCAGGAGGGTTCATCAATATATATAGAGGAGAGTTTTTGAAATGAAAATGCGGAGAAGGATAGAAGATAGACATAGATGCTCAAGGAATATAGAACGGGTTGGTAGACGTATTAAGGAAGGACAAAAGGGTGCCAACAAATAAGTACACTTACCCTTCGGATGCTTCTCTGGTCCCTTCGTCATATTCATTTGAATTTAGTAGAAGAACATCTTGAGATTCGTGATAACTTCCAGAATTTACATATACCATTGTTAACGGCAAATCATCTTCTGAGGAAAATCCATCATCATCAACCTCTTGTTTGAAGATACTCTGTTGTTGAGTTGTTTCTAAATTATCCTGTAGCTGCACATCATGCTCCTCAACTTCAACTTCTTCAATCTTAATACATCTTTCAAGATGACAATCAACGTCTTTTGTATTACACGAATTTTCTTCAAGGTGAACATCATCGAGTCCTTCACCTAATGACAATTTCATTTTCAAAGTTTCTGTTGCAGTTTCCGAGAGAGGATCGCCATCAAAAGTACCAACAGATATAAGTGGATCAGGACATTCTATTGGTGGATCACCAACGCGAATTGCAATGTTTTCAGTAAATGCTGATGTAATACCATCAAAGTGAATACCATATTTCTCTTCAGAAAAACATTCATCCTCCACCATATTTTCATCCTCTTCTGCACCGTGAAACCGAGAAGACATTTTACTTACAATCAAGTTAGAAATTGCATTAAATAATACCTGACTTTGGTAGAAGCAATTTTGAACATTGTGCTTGTTTCTGCAATTCGTCGTTGCAACTTATAACTTGTTCTTTGAAATAATAAGTCATCTGCAAAGTCTCGAAACAAGTAACGCAGATTTGTGAAGGCAGGGCGTCACTTGGTAAGAACTAAAAGTATAAGAATTGCCATATGGAGCTTTAGGGTTCATGTTTTTTGTAAATTATTGTAGAGATATTACCTCCAAAGATGATATTGCCATAATCATGGTATAAATTGGTGGTGATTTACTCTCGTCGAAGATCGATATCATTTCGACGTCTTTGGACATGCACGTTCGACAAATATTCTTCATTTTACACAAGTTTTTTTTTTTTGATAACTAACGAAAGAATGCAAGTATTTGAGTATAGAGGTATGTATACAACACAGACTATCTTCCCTTTTTTGAGGTTATGAAATTTAAGTTTGTTGTTCCACAAGGATTAAACATGTCAAAAAAATATCGATATTGATAAATATCAATATATTTTCTACAAAATTTCGAGATTTAATTTCATTTTCACCATGATATCCATATATCAATATAGAAATTTTTGATATTGTTTTGACATGTTATTGACTTAACCGCCATCTGAAAAGTATTCTGAGAAGTTTAAAATTGGCAAGTTTTGCACTTCACGAAAGTAAAACCTGAAATTCAAACTTTGTTCTAACTTACTTTCTAATCTGCATGTTATAGAATGTCCTTTCATGTACGGATCGACTCCTCATTAAATATAGTTTATTTTGATATTTACATTTACTCCTAAATTTAACAAAAACGTCGAGTTTTAGGTTTTCCAATTTTTTTATATTTCCCCGATTGATATGATTATAAATCATGCAGCAATCGATTCAGCGTGAAAATATCTTCAAACAGCAGGGACAGTTTGTCATTTAATTACTTAGAACCGATACTATAACTCATGAAAGTTCAGAATAATAATGGCGATGATTTCACTCTCAGAAAAATGACTTCTTCCAAAATTTCACTTTTATTTATATTTACCTTCCTTCAATATATACAAATAATATACCATTCGGCTCAGAATGAAATTTGCCAGAATTACCCATAACCATTTTTTGGATAACGTGTTTAGAAATCATTTTATATATCATTGAAGTTTACTCTAATAACCTCAACATTGCCATTCCCAAAAATGACTTGTCCTAAACATTCTATTTTTACTCCCATTTCCCTTATTTCTAGAAGTATAAATCATACACCAATCGATTCAGCGTGAAAATATCTTCAAAATCCAAGAACAGTTTTTCATTTGATTACTTAGAACCGACACTATAACTCATGAAAGTTCAAAATAATAATGGCGATGATTTCACTGACAGAAAAATGTCTTGAAATTACTTCTTGTAAAGATCGGACTTTTATTTACATTTGCCACATTTCTATGTATACAAATCATATTTGAATCGATTCAGAATTAAATTTGTTAATAACTAGTGATAAAATAATTCCGAGTAATTGTTTAGAGTACATGTTATAGCTTGTTGAAATAGAGTCCATTTATGAAGGCATATCCAGGCATATGAAGGCAAATAAATTCATAAAAGTGAGTTTTATCGATTACAGAAGCAACAACAAAAAAATGTTTCGAATAAATCTTTCAATTAATTAAATTTAGTCGTATAATTCGAATCTGCATACAAAAATAGGGGTACCCATTCAAAATTTCAAAGTTGTCCCCATCCCACAAAGAATCTCGCCTGTTGTGAGTTTCATCCTGGATTTCGTCAATCCTCTTCTTCCTGTCGTCCTCCTCAACGTTATTTCCTCAATTTTTCTGTTTGCATTTCTAGAATTTGGAATTGGTGGTTACAGCTTCGTTGAAAACAATGTTCTTTCAGGGTACCCGCGAAAAACCTCACATTGTAATATTGACATTTGAAGGATCATTCACATGGCTGGGCGTTTCGAAATATGGGTACCCATTTAACCCGATTCCGTCCACTGGGGTGAAGTTGGGGAACGATTACTTTGTGATTATCTTCATTTTTTTTGTAGAAGGCTTATTTCTCGAGATATTTCACGTTTTCACGTTAAAAAAACTCACCTGGTATATTCCCTTCGCAATGTTTCAATTGTAATTATATAAATCCATATTCACAATGCAAATGTTTCAAAGAATCTCGCCTGATGTGAGTTTCATCCTGGATTTCGTCAATCCTCTTCTTCCAGTCGACCTCCACAATATCATTTCCTCAATTTTTCTGTTTGCATTTCTAGAATTTGGAATGAGTTACAGCTTCGTTCGTAGCTTCGTTGAAAACAATGTTCTTTCAGGGTATCCGCGAAAAACCTCACATTGCAATATTAACATTTGAAGGATCATTCGCGCGTATGTATTCGCATATGCGCCTTCACATGGCTTGGTGCCTCGAAAGCTTTTCCACAAACCTCGCATTTATGACGCTTTGGAGTAGCTTCCCCTGTATGCGACCGAATATGCCGCTTCAGGTGACAACCGTACATAAACTCCGCATCGCAAAATTGGCATTTGAAGGGCTTCTCGCCTGTGTGTATCCTCATATGCGACTTCAAAGTGCTGCGACTACGCTGTAACTTTCCACAAACCTCACATTTATGAGGTTTCGGCGTGCCATCGATGGAGTGTAGACGAATGCTGTGTTCTCTCAGGTTGCCATTAGTCGAAAACTTGGCATCGCATTGTTGGCATTTGTACGGCTTCTCGCCGGTATGTATTCGCATATGTATTTTCAATTTGTTAGCCTTGGGAAAGGATTTTCCACAAACCGCACACACTCTACGGAATTCGGGTATACCATCATCGGTTTTAGTTGTTCGTGTAAAGCTTCTACTCGTTTTCGTACGTAGCTTGAATTGACTGACCCTGGAAAATCGTTTTCTTTTTTTCACAAATCGTACATTTATTAAAATTCATATAAAAATGAGATGAATGGCGAAGCTCGTGATGAATTGTAAATGTTTTTCTTGTTTCGACGAAACAGTTAGGAAAGCAACGCAATGTGAGCAGAGAGGTATGGAGGAAAGAAAGTATGCCTTTCAGCAGTACAAGAAAGATTTAACAGAGAGAGAGAGAGAGAGAGAGAGAGAGATTAGAAAAGCTATATGTATATTAGAAGAGTATCAATGCGGGTTTTACAAATAGAAGATCTACAATTGATGCTACACTCAATGCAATAAATAATTCAGAAAGCAAATGAATTCCAGTAAGAAGCGATTCTAGTGTTCATAGATTTCACTCATTCATTTCAATTGTAAAGACTTCAGATACTATTCAAAAGAAAGAAGTAATTACAGCAATAAATGAATTAAATATTCCTATGTAGCCAAAAAAATATTAAGGTAATAGAATTCAATAAAGAAATAAGACAAGGAAAATTCATTATCTACGACATTATTTCCACTTGCTCCAAATAAAATATTAATGCACACAACTATAAGAAACAGAGATGCGCAAATAATGGTAAAACAATAATCACCAGGAACAGAAGGAATAGAAACTGGAAGAAATTATCACTGGCTAACAATAAGATCCAGCAATAAAAAATTAACAGGAAATAAAGAAAAAGCTTGAGAGTAATTTTAGGAATTCTTCTTCTTATCTGTAGTATTAGCCTCTAATATGACTAATTGCATTGAAAAAGAATTGAATGGAGCTAATGACCATAGTAGTCGATGCTCGGTAAACTCAAAAAAAAGTAATTTTAGGTACAGTAAAAGAAGAAGAAAATGGTACAAACCAAAGTAGGGATAATCAAAAAATATATGAAGAACTAAGCGAGGCAATCGTTTCCAAAATAAAGAAACAAAGAATAAAGTGGCTGGAGCATGTTTGGAGAAGACAAAAGACAGAGATATTAAAACAGAAATGGAATGGCGCTCAGGTTGTAAGAGAAACAAAGGAAAACCTAGTAATACTTGCAGAATAGAAGTGGAAGAAGGCTTAAAAGAATAGGGAATAAAGAATTGGAAAACAAAGGAAAAGGTAACAAACAGAATGGTGAAAAATATTCACACAGTAATCAAGTGGAAACCAGGACAAACAGACACCACTCAAAATGGAAGATATAAACCTTAAAGATGTTATAAACAATTAATAAATAAGTAATAAATAATTATCAACAGGAATAGAGAGAAACTGGAAGAAATTCTTAAGAAAATAACGATAGAACCTGAAGAAATGGGCTTGAAAAGTAGAATAAAACTATGACGAGAGTAGGAGTTAAAAAATAGAACAGAAATAGTAAAAAATAATACGAAATATGATAATAATAATAAGACCAATAATGCTATATGCATCAGAAGTAATGACAATGACTAAGATCCAACAAAAAGAAATTAACATACAACAAAGAAGAAGCATAAGAGTAATTTTAGATACAATATAAAAAGGACAAATCAAAATATAAGAAGAACCGAACGAGGTAATAGTCTCCAAAATAAAGAAATAAAAAATATAGTGGCTAGACCATGTTTGGAGAAGACAAAAGACAGAGATATTAAAACAGAAATGGAATGGCGCTCAGGTTGCAAAAGAAACTAAGGAAAACCTAGTAATACTTGGAGAATAGAAGTGGAAGGAGGTTTAAAGGAATAGGGAATAAAGAATTGGAAAATAAAGAAAAAGGTAACAAGCAGAATGGTGAAAAACATTCACACAATAATCAAGTGGAAACCATGAGAAACAGGTTTATACCTGCCATTTTGGGTGTTCTCCAATATAGTAGGTATAAACCTGAAAGAAGTTATAAACAAATAATTAATAACAAATAAGTACACTTACCCTTCAGAAGCTTCTCTGGTTTCTTCATCGTATTCATTTGCATTTTGTAGAAGATCATCTTGAGATTCGTGATAACGTCCAGGATTTACATGTACTATTGTTAACGGCAAATCATCTTCTGACGAAATTCCATCATCAACAACCTCCTGTTTGAAGGTACTCTGCTGTTGAGTTGTTTCTAAATTATCCTGTAGGTGCACACCATGCTCCTCAACTGCAACTTCTTCAATCTTAATACATCTTTCAAGATGGCAATCAACGTCTTTTGTATCACATGAATTTTCTTCAAGGTGAACATCCTCGAGTCCTTCACCTAATGGCAATTTCATTTTAGAAGTTTCTGTAGCAGTTTCAGAGAGAGGATCGCCAATAAAATTATCAATAGATATAAGTGGGTCAGGACATTCTAATGGTGGATCATCAACGTGAATTGCAATGTGTTCAGAAAATGTTGATGTAATACCATCAAAATGACTACCATATTTCTGCTCAGAAAAACATTCATCCTCCACCATATCTTCATCCTCTTCTGCACCAGAAAACCGAGAAGACATTTTACTTACAATCAAGTTGGAAATTGCATTAAATAATACCTGACTTTGGTAGAAGCAATTTTGAACATTGTGCTTGTTTCTGCAATTCGTCATTGCAACTTATAACTTGTTCTTTGAAATAATAAGTCATCTGCAAAGTCTCAAAACAAGTAATGCACATTTGTGAAGGCAGGGCGTCACTTGGTAAGAACTAAAATTATAAGAATTACCATATGGAGCTTTAGGGTTCATGTTTTTTGTAAATTAATGTAGAGATATTACCTCCAAAGATGATATTGCCATAATCATGGCATAAATTGGGGGAGATTTGCTCTCGTCGAAGATCGATATCATTTCGGCGTTCTTGGACATGCACGTTCGACAAATATTCTGCATTTTACAGAAGTTTTTCGTTGGCAAGCAAAATAGTGAAACTATATTATAGATATAGTGATACTATATTATAGATTATGTAGATACGATTAGTCTACTGATATGACCATGATATTACGGTGTATGACCAACTTTTCGAGGTTATAATAAGTTTTTGTATATATCATCTATATTTTGATGTTTTTATTTTATTTTAATCATATCCCATTTAAAAACGGCGCATATAATTTCTCGACATATAACGACAAGTTGTCTTGACTCAAAGTATGTTCAGCATAATAAGAACATTAGAGGAATCGGTTGATGTCTTTCCCAAGAATGTTATCAGTAAAATAACTATACCCTGTTATGCCCATTATATTAACATGAGGAATTTGATGTTTAAATTCAAGACGATTAACGTCTAAATCCCCCAAAAACGTTTTTATAACATTATAAACTGTTTGCAAATGTGTTCGACGTTCAAATTCATTCATTGCATCCAATTTAAACACCTCTGCCTTGTACCCAAATTGTTTATACAAGTTTATATTCTCAATTTGCAAGCAAACCAACAGAATATTCACTCGGATCTTCGATTTGTTGGCTCGCATTCGTCTAATTCTATGTATTTCATCTCTGCATGCGTTTAGAAGTTTATCTGATTGATATCCCAGCATCCAGAGGTAGAATATTGAATCCAAAAGTGTATCAGATTCACCTAAATTCCCATTTAAAAACAACGCATATAATTTCTCGGCACATAACGACATAAAATAACTCGTTTTCGGCAATACCCTCGAGTGTTTTAGTTGCTCCATTGCAGATTGTGTTAATAAATTAAAGAGTTGCTCATCGTAATAGCAATAATCAGCATACAATGCTAAAATGTGTCCTATTGCTGTGAATGCATAATGTTTATACGTCTGATTAAAGAAGATAGTTGCTGAAATTGTTTCTAACAATTCTTCAGTTTGATATTCATTGCTTGGCATTCAGTTTGGCATTATATCTATACAATTTCATCATTGTTATAAACGTATCAGGATCATTTAACAAACTTAAATTGTTCTATAAACTCTCCTGGAGGGTTTTAAGCATGGATTTACTGAAAATTCGAGAATAAATAAGTATTTATTAATGTATTTGGCAAAGAATAATACTTGACCGAAATGTTTTGGTATATAAATACAAAACACATATATAGTTATAAATATAGATAAAATATCTATAAGAATATACAATATTTTAGAAGACAACAGACATTTCCTGTCGAATATAGCCAAGAAGCTCCGCTTCATTCAAGTCTTTAAACTCGTTGAAATTAAGCTAAAACAATAAAACAGGCATAATTAAGTTAAAGAAAATATACAACAATTAACTTAAAACACTTACCAATATGTGATTAACATTCATTTTGTACAACAACCGAATTTTTAGCTTCATAAGACCACTTCCTTGACCACTAATATTCTTCATACTATTCGTTTCATCCAAAATATCAACAACAAAAGCCTTATAAATATTTTTTCTATACCCTGTTATGCCCATTATATTAACATGAGGAATCTGATGTTCAAATTCAAGACGATTAACGTCTAAATCCCCCAAAAACGTTTTTATAACATTATAAACTGTTTGCAAATGTGGTCGACGTTCAAATTCTTTCATTGTATCCAATTTAAACACCTCTGCCTTGTACCCAAATTGTTTATACAAGTTTATATTCTCAATTTGCAAGCAAACCAATAGAATATTCACTCGGATCTTCGATTTGTTTGCTCGCATTCGTCTAATTCTATGTATTTTATCCCTGCATGTGTTTAGAAGTTTATCTGATTGATATCCCAGCATCCAGAGGTAGAAAATTGAATCAAAGAGAGTATCCGGTTCATCGTCTAAGTTCCCATTTAAAAACAACGCATGTAATTTGTCGGCACATAACGACAAGTTGTCTTGACTCAAAGTATGTCCAACATAATAAGAACACCAGAGGAATCGTTTGATGTCTTTCCCACGAATGTTATCAGTAAAGTAACTCGTTTTCGACAATACTCTCGAGTGTTTTAGTTGCTCCATTGCAGATTGTGTTAATAAATTAAAGAGTTGCTCATCGTAATAGTAATAATCAGCATATAATGCTAAAATGTGTCCTATTGCTGTGAACGTATAATGTTTATACGTCTGATTAAAGAAGATAGTTGCAGAAATTGTTTCTAACATTTCTTCAGTTTGGCACTCATTATGTCTGTACGTTTTTACCATAGTTATAAACATACCAGGATCATTTAACAAACGCAAATTGTTGTATAAACTCTCCTGGAGGGTTTCCAGCACTGAGTTGTTAAAAATACGAGTACTAGTCTTAAATGTTGCATTGCATACAATTAACAATTCCATCAGCGTTAGTGATTTATAAATATTATCCTCTTCCAGTGAGAGTAAGCAGTTTTTCATCTGCCTACGACTATCGTGTGTCTTTTTCTTCAGCGCCAGCATGAACATAAACTGGACGATTTGTGGTGGTGTTAGCTCATTCACTGATAATCTCTGGGACAATATGCATTTGGCGAGATTGTAAAATTGCAATTCGATGAGTTTTCTTGGTGATTGCAGCATGCATATTGTCAAATATTGTAGTATTTCATTGTTGCTAAACTGGGAAGCTTTGTCGCAAATGATTCGGTCCAATTGGTGTAAAGTTTGTTGATAAGGGCCTGCAGGTTTAGTTAAAGTTTTAGGTAAAATTTGTTCGTCACCTGGATGCATCGATTGAAGATATTCCATGAAACGTTGGTTTAATCGTAGGTTCCTCTGAATCGGTTCTTTCTGTGCTGGTTTTGTGCTTAAATATAGATGGGTTAAGCTTCTGACGAATTTCAGACGGTTCCACATGTTTTTTATTCGAATGGAATATCGTAAATATCATTATAACATTCAAATGATCTGGAAAATCGAATTCATTTTTAAATTTAGAGGTTAGGTGCATAGCGGTATGAATTTAGGCATTTTCTTTGATTAGGTGTAATATATAAATATAACTAAATGAGCTACATTCATAGCATAACTTAAAAAAAAAACACTTGAAAAGCTATAAATAAATTTAGAATCATTTCTAAATAGATTAAGATTAGAAGGAAATGTTTTTAATTTGTGTTGAGGGCAATGAAGTAATCAGTACTTCAAAAGAAAATAGTAAACTCCAAAGTAACTAACCTGTTTTTTTGTTGAGGCACTTTTAAAGATTTTAACAATTTGATACGGCAGACAAACAAATTATAAATTTGACAGGGGTCCTCTGAAATATATCAGACATACAACTCGATAATCTGTGGAGAGGGGGAGTCCCCCTTAAGACTGAAGTACAAACTTCCCTACCTATGGAATGATTCAAGGGCATAAATACAATTAAATCCTAGAAATATCGCGGTACCCTTAGAATTTTGACAAAATGTTTGAAGAGAAGGCTATTTGATCATTTCGTTAAGTCTCAAAAAAGACACGAGAACCCTCCCCCTTTTTTGAGACCTACTCATATTTCGAAATAGCAATAAACAAATTTACACCCGTAAATTGGGGTTTTACAAAAAGGTCTCCAGACGATTGAAAGAAGTTCTGGTATTTCGTAAAGTACTTAAAAGTTTTTAGAATTCGGCGAAATCATTTGAGACATGATGAAGTGAATGAATCTGAATTTCAATAGGGGTTTTTCACCCTTATCCGGCAATCGAACAATATGTCACACATATCAAATTATTCCCCTTTTTATGTACTTTAACATGTTATTAATATTTTTCTAATCAACTTTGTGCAGCTATCGATTATACCTTTGTTTTATAACATATTTCATGCATTTATCGGTTGTTTTCTTACAAATCAACACATACTTGAAGATCTTGAAGATGGGTACTTCTTCTTTGATTGCCTCGTGGATGACCCTTGGTACCTGAAGCCACGTACATCTTCGTTTTCGCGTATACCTTTTTAGCAAAGTTCGTATGCAATCTATGTGCTTCTTCGACTCACACACTTTCGGTTCTATTGTTGACGAATTTTTAGCGCGACCTGTTTTTTCAGTGTATGCGTTTTGGGGCAATCACAGGTTTTCAGTTTCCAGTTCAGAAAATTATCCGCGTTTCTTGTCAGTCGCATTAACACCCAAATCCATTGGACATGTCCAAGTCTACGAAACATCGTAATCTACACAAAGAAATCCCTTGTCCAAACTTTCCAGGAATAGTTATCCAAAATTATATTGTGAATTCTCAATCAACTTTATCGCATTCGCGACAATATGAACCCTGTTGTGTAGAAATGTACAAATGAAAATCACATCGGTTAAAGTCGACGAAACTTTATTATACTTCTTATATTAAACGAAAGAATTAGAATTTCTTGAAGCCCTTCTTGGAGCCGGTGCCCTTGGTGACCTTCAACACGTTGAAACGGACAGTCTTCGAAAGCGGTCTGCATTCACCAATGGTGACGACATCTCCAAGCTCGACATCCCTATTCATACAAAAACAATAAGCATCAATGGAAAACAAGTCAAATAGGTAGTAAGTTAAGTCAAATAAGTACAGATAGAAAACAATAAGGGAAGATAGAAAATGGGTGGAGGGCTGGCTGTCATCACCAAAATGATACGGGAAAAGAAAATGAGAAGGGCGATCCTAGGATGATAGCTGGTTTTGTATATGAAGTATTATTCGGTTTATTTTTGTTATTATTTATTTGGGAAAGGCTGTAAAGGTTGGTTATCAGGAAGATCGGAATGCCAATAAAGGTTATGCATATATAGTTAAAGTTTTTGATATAATTATAGTAATAATTTTTGTACAAATTGCTTTCTTACCTGAATGCTGGCGAAAGATGTACAGACATATTGCGATGCCTCTTCTCGAAACGATTGTACTTCCTGATGTAATGGAGGTAATCGCGACGAATCACAATCGTACGCTGCATCTTCATCTTCTGCACAACCCCAGTGAGGATACGACCGCGAATCGAAACATTGCCGGTGAACGGGCACTTCTTGTCGATGTAGTGTCCATCAATCGCCTACGCAAAATTTTATTAAAGAAATTGCCACAACGTACAGTGAAGAAAGCAAGCAAAGCAAAGAAAACTAACATGCAAAACAAAGTTAGTCAAAATAAGTATTAAGCAATCGTCTTATTTGGTAAGGTAAATAAATCCACATTCCACCAGCCACCACCATAATTATAGTATATCCCAATATGCCAATTAGCCCAATTCTCTTTTAAATAATTTGGTTTTTGACTTTACCTCACGCGGGGTCTTGAAACCAAGACCAACACTCCTGTGATGGCGCAAATTTTTCCGCTTGGCCGCTGATTTGTGGTTAAGGAAAACAGTGGGTTGTTTTTGGAAAGCTTTCTCTGTCTACGTATGTACGTACGGGGGGGTACGAGTACGTTTGGTACGCAAATTGTGGGAGAAACAGAAACAAAAGTACATTAGCCCAAATGATCAACACTAACCTCTCGCGGTGTTTTGAAGCCTAAGCCGACTTCGCGGTGATAGCGCATCGATTTGCGCCGTTTACCGCCCAAACCCTTCTTGCGATTTAGGAAAATCGTCGGTTGTTTTTGGAATGATCGCTCATTCTACAAAACAATTATTCAACCACAATAAAAAGAAATACAATGATACACATGATCGATTCGAAGATGGTTTAAGCACTGTAGAAATTAATTAAACACAGCAAACAAATCTAGTTAAATAACGCTTTCTAGTTTATTATCTTGGGATAATCTTATTATAGCATTTTATGTAATTTTCTAGCAATTTGTGCAGGTTTAAACCACGTGTGGCTTGGAGTTCAATAAAGCTAACCTCAAAATTCTATTTTTTAGAAATTTACATTTTCAGCCGCTTTAGATGACGTTGAAATGAATATTATGGAACAGACTTACTGCGTATACGTTATTTAACTATTATTTGTTGATATAATTCCAATTCTCTTCGTTTTCAAGGAAATTTCACTGGAACTTACTTGATCAGCCATGTTGACAGCTTGGAGAGACTGACTAAAAAGAAACAACCCAGCAGGAAACAGCTTCCATTTTTGTTTCGTTGCGGAAACGATGCGACCTCTATGAGCGCGCGAATTTAAAATAATGGGATCCACAGAAGAACATTCTATAGATATCTCTTCAACTTTTATAAATAACGTAATGTAATATTGAAATATAAATAGATATAAATATTTTCTTGTAATTTTAAAGTAGTTCTATGTCATTTTAAAGTTTAAACTAATGAAATGTGAAAAATAAAAATCATATAAATTGAAAAATAAATCGGAAAATAAAGTGGAAGAGGTAGAACTTTGCAAAATCCATAAGAAAATGCTTACAAAATATTACTATTTCAAAATTATTATTCAAATTGACCCAAAATGAGAACAGACGCCATCTATTAAATATTAACGGAACATCGCGACGAATAGTTCCAGCATACAGCGACAGATGGCGCTTGTGAATAATTATGGACTAATTTAGTTAATTTTCAACAATACAATGGAAAAAAATTTAATAATTACTATTTTAGCACCCAATTTAGAGATTTGAGAGCAATTTGCACTGAAAATTTAAACCTAATAAAATCCGGAAATCAATAGTTTCAAAAGTTTAACACACGAACGATATCGAAGATTGCCGAGGATTACTGATAGTCATATAAATTCAGGCAATCAAATATATATTAACCTAACATAACCTCACTTAAATTGAATAGTTAAAAAGTGCATTGAAAAGTGTTTATAAAAAAGTTCTGTTATTAAATGTTCAAAACGTTAATAATAAGATGCAACATTTCCAAATAAACGCAAAAACTGCAATATTGATCCTCTTCAGTTTTGTTGTCAACGGTGTTCATCAACATTCCGGTAAAATAACATAATTTCACGTACATATAGGAAAAATCTTACTCTAATATTTTTTAGATGATAACAGTATGGATTTTAGCACGAAAAACATCAACCACAAGAAACTATCGACAAGAAATGCCCGAGAAATGTCGCCGAGTTGGGAATACTGCCCTGCTGTTCACGATAACTGCGAAGAAATGAGTGGATCTTGTCTTGCTTGTAACATGAAATACGACTGTATTTACGGAGATAAATTGAACGCAACGTGTGAAGTTCGCAATAGTATTGATTGCAAAAGCGTAAGAACGACAATGAGTGAAAGTACTCTTAGCTTATCGAATGTTATTGCAGGGTAAACGAAAGTTTGAGAAGGAATACATATGTAGATATTGCTATCAAACGGAGCCTTGGGAACACACCTGCGATTGGAAAGCAAGTTGTAATTCGGTGGCAATTAACAGATCACAATATACCACAAATTGTACTGTTCATGATGATATTATCTGTTTAGGTATGCAACTATTTTTAAAGAGTTTTTTTTTTCAATTTCAAAGCAATCAATAACCATTTAACCATAATTTATTTATTTTTTAGGTTCAAGAATGTTTAATAAGAATGTGTATTGCAATTGGACTGGGGGATATAGATGGTCAACAGCTTTAGTCCTTAGTGTGACGTTGGGTGGCTTTGGGGCTGACCGATTCTATTTGGGTCATTGGCAAGAAGGCATCGGAAAGCTGTTTAGTTTTGGTGGTCTAGGCGTGTGGACAATCATCGATGTGATTTTAATTTCACTGCATTATTTGGGTCCTGCTGATGGATCTTTGTATATTTAATTTTTATGTTAGTCGTTTCGAATTCAAAGTCATCTTTGGTCCTTTTTGTATTCCATATGCATTGGAATACAACAAAAAGTTGATTTGTGGAGAGGTCAATTTGTCCACTGTTAATAGGTATTTATTATATTTGGAGATAATACTTGCCGGAAACATTTCATGAGAAAAACGTGTGTGCTAAATCGACTTAATTTGCTAAATAAAAGCTTTCATGCGCGCCCTCACAGCTCCCGAGGTTTTTGAGTCATTCTTAATATTGCCTCGTATGTAAGTGGGAGAGATAGTTAGCGGTAGAAATGTCAAAAAAGTATCGGTATCGATATCATGTGTCGATACTTATTGACTTTTATCAATACTTTAATTTTCGATACTTATCGATAGTATCGAATTAGTCATTTTCGATATTTTTTGACATGATCCTACACTGAGGCAATCTGTTAACTTAACTTAAAATGAACAACGACGACTAATTTAAGTTATTGAAATCAGCGAATTGTGTGGGAAGACATATGTGATCATTTTGTGATTTAATACGATTGAATACATTTTAATTGATTAAAAGAAGGAACGGACAGCGATGAATGAGTATAATCCGTTAAACGTAATGCACGAGATAATTTTGAAACATTTGGGACTTAATACCCAAATTATGCTTTTTATGTTATAACCCAAAACAAATTTGAAGAAAGTTATATTCTCCACACTTTAAGACTTTATCAATTCGTCGCAATCAAAGTATGACAAGTTGATAAATTACAAGTTTCGATCCTTCGAAATCGATTCCTTAATTTACTCAATTATTGATTTTATTACTTAGGAATTACCGCGATATTTTTCATTCTGAAAATGAAACTCGCATGAAGTAACAGCAGAAACATTAAGACAATAATATACTGGAAAATCACTGTAACGAGTAAAAAATAATTTAGAAAATGCTTGAACAGATGGCGCCAATGTGTATTTTCGATACCAATAAGTATCGATACTTGGGTATCGAAGTTCCAGACTATCGATATCAAAAAGTATTGATACTTTCTGAAAAGTTGGCATCCCTAGTTAACGGTACCCGCGGATCTACGTATATCGTGTGACGAATTGGGCTCGTCAAAGTAGGGCAAACCTCGACTTTGTCCAGCACATGGCTACCTGGTAAGTTCTTTAAAACTACCAAAAAAAAAACCTTTAAAACGAAGGCTTCGTTGTATTAAAAAATCGAATTCATTTTTATTAAATGTAAGTAAACACAATCCGTTGCCGGACTATGAATAACTCCAAGTTCAACCAAACAGAATGTCATTTATGTGATTAATAAACAAAAATTGCAATATACAGAATTACGTCGCATTTATTTTAATAAAAATACCAAACGATAACATCAAAATCCTCAATTACAAACGATGATTTTTTTTTGTAAACACAGCTTTTTTCCAAGTTAAAATAAATTTTCGACCACCTCAAAAATGTTCAAATATCCTCACATAAATTTCACATCTTATAATAAGGGTACAAATAGTTTATTCTTCGATCAATTATACAATTCACACCGTACACTTTAAGAACTGAAGAACATCAATTTGTTTTTGTAATGAACTTTCGAATCAACAGAATGAATAAGGCAAATGAATGAATGAATAAACGAGAGATGGTTAAATGATTGTCCTGAATACGGATTGGAATCAAACACTAATTATCAAGACTCACAATATGACTCAGATCAAAACAGTCCTTGATTGTTTTAAGAAAAAAAAAAAAACACAAAGTAATCAACTATGTGCATTATTCAGTTGTACACTGTTGTTGGTCGTCTCACTAGCGGCTTCCGCAATCACTTCCACTTCAATTGGATTAGATACCTGCACTCCGTCTTCGCTTATAATTTGTCTAGGTAATGGCGTTGAAGGTGTTGATGTTGATGCTCCACGATTCCTCAGCCCACTTAGGGCACAATCAGGTGGACAACCATTGGTCTAGGATTAATTATAGTATAGCGATTAAGAATACATATACATTTAAAGACAATTATGTAGATTACGTACAGAAAAAATAATTACATGCAGAAATAAGAAAGGAGTTAAACTTACGTGTAAATTTTGATGTTTCACTTGTATCTCCAAATTCTTTCGAATTTGTTGGATATAATCATACTGTCTGCAAAGTGTATCAACGCATGACTCGCATACTGTCTTCGGAAGTTTGTCGTATTTCTTTATCTGTGAAATTTAAATTATAAGATTTTGCTTAGAAAGACATCTTATAGCATATCGTAGAATATCTACTATCGTTATGAATAAGATTAAAACAATGCGAAATCATTTTTTTAACATCAGGATGTGCTATGACATGACATGTTATAAATCGACATTGATGAACATTCAATGAAGTTATTTATGATTATTAAAGGAATCCTTCCGTACTAGGCATGAAAAAAAAGTTTATAAAACTAGTTTTGAATATAACGTCGAGTATCATTATGAAAAAAAGTTAAAATTACATGTATTCTATAGTTTCAAATCTAAAGTGTATTTTTCACAAAACAAATTGACGTCATATTCAAAAGAAGTTAATTATTTATAAAATGAGCCTACAGCCATCCAAATCGATTCAGTTGAATTTTCACAATCGTGTACGCAAAAACGAGAAACAATGTTGTGAGAAAAACGCGTTTAGAGTTGGGGAAATTTAAGAATACTATAGATTTTAATAAGCTTTATCAGTTTTAATGAGTTATAACGCAAAATACTGCAGCTATCGACTTGAAAGTTACAAGGAATATTCTCGACAAGTTTAGCTATTAGTACACAAGACTATTTCATATAAATCGATTTGTTTGGTCTCTTAAATGAGGTATTTCTAAAGATTTTTTAGGAACAACACTTGAGAGATGTGTCGCCTCTCTTCAGTATTCTTTGTTTCTAGACTAACACTATGTATCTGTCTAATTTCATTTAAATCTTTTGACTCACTCTAGAGTCCTTAATTTTGAACCTAAAATGAATTTCTTTAATGATTTTGTAAAGTTTATAATACTAGTTTGAATATAACGTCGAGTATCATTAAGAAAAAAAGTTAAAATTACATGTATTCTATAGTTTCAAATCTAAAGTGCATTTCTCACAAAAAATTGACGTCATATTCAAAAGAAGTTAATTATCTGTAAAATGAATTTTCACAATCGTGTACGCAAAAACGAGAAACAATATAGTGAGAAAAACGCGTTTAAAGTTGGGGAAATTTAAGAATACTATAGATTTTAATAAGCTTTATCAGTTTTAATGAGTTATAACGCAAAATACTGCAGCTATCGACTTGAAAGTTACAAGGAATATTCTCGACAAGTTATTAGCTATTATTACACAAGACTATTTCACATAAATCGTTGTGTTTGGCCTCTTAAATGAGGTTTTTCTTAAGACAGAAAAACATAAACTAGGAATATGTTCAGTTCTACTCACACTGACTGGAAGGATTTTGATCTTTTCGAGAAGAGCGAGTTCTCGTGCTCGTTGGCTGTACAAATGTATGACCACATGTTTGTACAGAGAGCACAAACGGCACAGGAAACCCGTCATGATGGCTCGTCGATAACTACCCATTATTCCAGACCTGTGGTGTTTGTTGTTCGCTGGTTGCTTGCTGTTTGTCTGTCCGCTATGCAAATGATTCCATCTAGTTACCCAGTTAGCGTATATGCGAAGGATGCTAGGCGATATTAGCTCTTGAGACTTTGTAGTATGCTGTGCTTGACAAACTCAAATGGCGTCCACGCTGTGAAATCGAAATAATGCAGCTATACCAATTGGATTTATCTATGTTAGCTATATTATATTTTGTTATATAGGTATAAGTTTTATACGTACGTAGTTTTCAGTTGAGAATGAACCCAATAACCGTGTGAAACTGTTACAACATTGTTATCAGTGGGTTCTTTAGTTGTGTTTTTGTACTTGGACGTGTTTTAGTTCATATTACTGTTGGTGAGGGAGCTCATGTCGATTTTGTGAGTTTGGTTGCCTATAGTAACATTATTTATTTGTTAATGTTTTTAGGTGCTTTCTTTTTTTAAATATTGTTATGCTGAGTTTATTATGTTTTCTGGAATTATACATTTTGATTTTAGTATTTACTTTTTATACTTTTACAAGAATTGGGACAAGTTTCAACATTCGGTTATAGTCGGGAGAGTTCGGTATATTTCGGAGGTTTGCCAAGTGAGCTCGGCGTGAAATCAAGCTCGGCGCTGTAGTATGCCCCTGACGCTGGTCGCGGTAGGTTGTGCTAAATGTTTTCATATTCCATAAAATTAGTTGGTACTTTTTTTAATCAGAAAAACTTCCTACACTAGCAGTTCCCAAATCGCGGTCCCGTCTTCACACCACACATATCTCTATATTCGGCAACCTTTTCTCTTCGTTTTTTTCTTACGTGCACTCTACAATGTCTACAGGGTGATACCGTAAACTACCATGCTTGCGTACGTCTCTTGGGTGTGTTCGTGGCAACACATTGAACTTATTTATACAAAATGAATGGCATTCAACTTGTTAATTTATACAATGTCATTCGTTTTGTATAAGTTCTTTAGTCTAGTGCTTTAGTTTGAATGCCATTCGTTTGTTATAAATAAGCTACACAAAAGAAAAAAAAATGGTCAGGCAGAATTCCAAGGACACTTTGATATGAAATTGTTTTTAATGGACACATTTAATGGGCAAAGTGTACAAGTCTATCATGTTGTGGTAATAAGGTTTTTAGACCACTACAGAGATTCCATAAAATGATACAAAAACATCTAAATGGAAATATAAGACCCACCTGGGCAGCACAGTCGGTAGTGCTTCTGCTTACCATGCAGCAGGACAGCTTTATTAGCTTATTTATACAAACTGAATGGCATTCGAACTAAAGCACAGAATGTCAATCGTTTTGTATAAATAAGCTACTATGAAGGAATGAAAATCCTCCATTCCTTCATAGGAGCTAGTATACTATGAAAGAAATGTTAGAAAAAAAGATCAAAATAATAATGACTTGTTCTAAATCTGTTTATTCATCTTCCATTGGGTTATTCTACTTGTTAGGTTATTATTGCCACTAGAATTATCATTGATACCACAACAATGCTAAGGCAAAATGTGTCTCCATTATCTTAGCTATATAAAACGAATGGCATTGTGCGCTTTAGTTCGAATGCCATTTATTTTGTACATATAAGCTAATAAAGGCGAATTGCATTGGAATGAAAACACAGAATACCATTCGTTTTGTATAATGTACCTTATTCCACTTAGGTTATTGCTACTAATTTATCATTTATACCACAGCAATGTCAAGGCAATAAATTGTGGTTCGAGTGTCTTCGTTAGCTTATTTATACCAAACGAATAACATTCTGCGCTTTAGTTTGAATGCCATTCATTTTGTATAAATAAGCTTATAAAGGCGACTTGCATTCAAACTAAAGCACAGAATGCCATTCGTTTTGTATAAATGAGCTATTCAAAGGCACTCGATGGCGAGGGTTTGAAGTAGTTCATAAAGATTTTTATAGCATTTCAAAGATTCCATCAAATGGTATACAAAAAAGGTGAAAATATAGGAATAATGTGCTAGCATGAACACTAATGACTTGTTTTAAATCTGTTTACTCCTTTTCCATTCGCTTATTCCGCTTTAGTTCCTATGCAAATAGGCAAATAGAGAAGAAATGATCGAATTGTGTGGGTGTTGATGTAGGCGCTCAGGAAACACATACATTATTTATGAATCGATAACAATGTCCAAATACACATGCCCGCAGGACCGAGTGCCTCGTCAAACACTCATTAATTCGCGCGGCGCATGCACAATGTGCGTAATCATCTCATGTTTGGCGACACGTACAATCACACGGGGTGTTCACACGCGCACAGTGTTACAGTGTTTACAGCCATATGACCGAAAAATCGATGGACAATGACGTCGGTAAAGGCGCGCACGAGAAGGCGCGCATGCGCGGCGGTGTCCGCCGGCGTAATCTGAAAAGCGCCGCCTCCGCCAACACCACCGCCGCCGTCGCCAGACTGCCAACCACCCGACGGGCAGCATTCGTAGCGCGACGATGCCCGTGCGTCGCAGCCTGCATCCGGTGGGTCGTCTCGTCACCGCCGTCGGCGTCATCTTCATCGTCGCCGCCGTCGTCGTCGTCGTCGTGGGTATTCCCGTCGGCGTTAGTGCTGGGGATGTCTTCAGCAATTCGTTCCTTGTGCGCTTCCGGCGCGATGTACATCCGGCGGAGGCACAGCGCGTCGCTGCGAGGAACGGCTTCGTCAACATGGGCCCGGTTAGTTGAACATATTGTCATCGATTTCATAAGTTTAAAGAGTACATTATCCAACATTCAAGTAGTCTAATTTGAGCAAATGCGTTAAATGTGTTTGTGGCATGCTAAATCATGCTAAATAGTTACCATATGTTCAAAATTGACATTGAGATGATGATAATTCGTCGTTTTACAGCTTCTGGGGTCCCGTTTGGAGTACCATTTCGTAAATCATGGTTTACCAAGTGCCCGCACGAAGAGGTCCCTTTCGCATATGCGTAAACTTAAAGTTGATCCTTTGGTGAGTCTCTAAACAGATTTATGATTGATTGATATTACCAGGGACACGGGTAGGAAAGTTTAAAAAGTAGACCTTTCAGTGGAATGTCATTCAATTTTTATAAAAAGTACCAAAATGTACGTTTATCCGTGGTTGCAAATCTGTTTACTTCTCTTCCTTTCGCTTATTCTGCTTAAGTTATTGCTATTAGTATTGTCACTGGTACCACAGGAACACCAGGGTAATAAGTTTTTTTTCGAGTGCCATTTTGTAGCTTATTTATACAAAATGAATGACATTCGAATAAATAAGCACAGAATAAAACACAGAATGTCATTCGTGTTGTATAAACAAGCTACACAAAGGCACAAAACACGATTTCGTGTTGTCAGAGTGGTTCTGAGTGTTTCAGAGGGGTTTACGAATGACAAGATGATTCAAGGTGATACTTCTGAATCTGAGTTTTCTGGGGTGTTGAGGTTGATTTTAAGCAGTTGAAATAATTCTGGAGGTTCCTTGAATCAACAGATGCGTGTTTCTTCTTTCTATGGGAAGTTCAGAGGAGTTTCAAGCGGATTCCGTTCGTTAAAGTTATTCCCAATTGGAAAAGATACGTGTTTCTATCTTTTTATAACAAGTTTCAAGGGATTTCAAGGGAAAACCGGAGGGTTTCGGCAGTTTTCTAGGGTGTCAAGGTTGATTTTGAAGAATTCAGATAATTCTGGAGGTTCCTTGAATCAACAGATACGTGTTTCTTCCTTTTATGGGAAGTTCAGAGGAGTTTCAAGCGGATTCCGTTTGTAAAAGTTATTTCCTATTGGAAAAGATACGTCTTTCTAACTTTTTATAACAAGTTTCAAGGGATTTCAAGGGAAATCCGGAGGGTTTCGACAGTTTTCTGGTGTGTTAAAGTTAATTTTCAGGAGTTCAGATAATTCTGGAGGTTCCTTGAATCAACAGATGCGTGTTTCTTCCTTTTATGAGAAGTTCAGAGGAGTTTCAAGCGGATTCCGTTCGTTAAAGTTATTCCCTATTGGAAAAGATACGTCTTTCTATCTTTTTATAACAAGTTTCAAGGGATTTCAAGGGAAATCCGGAGGGTTTCGGCAGTTTTCTAGGGTGTCAAGGTTGATTTTGAGGAATTCAGATAATTCTGGAGGTTCCTTGAATCAACAGATACGTGTTTCTTCCTTTTATGAGAAGTTCAGAGGAGTTTCAAGCGGATTCCGTTCGTTAAAGTTATTCCCTATTGGAAAAGATACGTCTTTCTATCTTTTTATAACAAGTTTCAAGGGATTTCAAGGGAAATCCGGAGGGTTTCGGCAGTTTTCTAGGGTGTCAAGGTTGATTTTGAGGAATTCAGATAATTCTGGAGGTTCCTTGAACTAACAGACACGTGATTCTACCTTTTATGGAAAGTTCAGAGTTTTCAGGAGTATTCAGGTTGGTTTTGTAATGTTCAGGTGCTTCAGGAGGTTCTTTGACCTTGAAAGTTACTTAGGGCTTGTTTCAACAATTTTCAAATAGTTCCATGATGTTCAGGATGGTTTAGAGGCATTCAAGAGATTCAGAAGGTATCTTGATTTTGCAAACAGACCCTGTTGACTCAACTGTTACTTGCAGTTAATTTCAAACAAGTTTAAAAGGTGTTAAGGTGTATATAGCGGTTTACTAGTGTTTAGGCGATGTCTAGTTATTGCAATGTCACCTTATTGAATTATTGCAGAGGTAACGGGTGCCAACAATTTTCTAAAGAGATTCATCAAGAGATCTAAAGACATCAGATAGGGCTCAGGATTGTTCACATGCATCAGGAGGTTTCTAAACTTTGCAAAGTTCTTGGTTTCAAAAGTTGCCTACGTTGTTCAAGGGGGTTTAGGTATGTTTCCTTACCAACGCGATTCCTTACCAGTACAATGAACCGTTCAAGTCCTCTCTATTTTCGTAGCCCCTGAAAAAAAAAATCCCAAACTTGGAAACATTAAAGTAATCTGTAAAAATTTTCAAATTAACAGATCCATTCAGCCATTCAGCAACCTGGATTCCAACGTGTTAAGCGAGGTTATAAACCCCTGCGCGTCGAAAATCTCGTCAAGAACATCCAACCACATAAGGATCCAACCGATCCGTATTTCTCCTTCCAATGGTATTTGAAAAACACTGGTCAGAATGGCGGCAAGGCTAAACTGGATCTAAATGTGGAAGCAGCATGGGCTCAAGGGGTAACCGGTAAAAATGTCACAACAGCCATTATGGACGACGGTAAATTGTTTTCATTTTCATTTATATCAAGTCATATACATACATCGGTGACGCTCATTGTCAGCCAGTTTCACCGAGAACTATATCACTAAAAAGAACAAGTTTATTTATGCTCATGAAATAATTTGTACAAGTTTGCACTGCTGCCAGGGGTCTTTCAGTTCCTCTCTCAAGATTGCAAACCGCTTTTCTCAGTTTAATATCTGTTGCGAACCGAAAAACTCAGCTCTGCAAGTTACCACTGACAAAGTCTGATTCCCTGGCTCGTCCCAAAAGAATTCAAAAAGTTCGGACTCACACCTACCCGGTGCTTTCGCGGTCGTAAAATGAGAGGATG
>JAODAC010010000.1:0-12413 GCA_027575185.1 Mimaenictus wilsoni
TAAAAATTGTAAATCCAGGCTGAAGGACCAGTATGGTCGATGGCCAGGTCTCAGGACCGAAAATACAATTTTTTTTACAATATTTAAAATGATTTGACTAATTTATCTATCAAGAATCTTATTTTGAGATTAGCGTCATGTTACGCGTGAATAGTATGAACCAATCGGTTTTAACGCCACTGTTCACCTTTCGCATTTCTTTTATTATACATGGCCTGACATCAGTACTACCCAATGTTCAAGGCTCAACACTGACATTCAACGCTACGCAGAAGTGTGAACTTGAACACAGATTTCTTCCATATTTGCAATCGCATCCTTATCGAGCCTTTAAAGGATTTACAAAGGATTTACTCTTGACTTATATTTATTTACAAATATATTTAGCTGAGTTTAACAAGACAGAACCCGGTACACATTGCAATTTGCAATGTCTCAAGATATATTGCCTTTTATGATTCGCTCAGGGTTGATGACGACTATGTTTTTACCTTTAGAGCAATTTAGAGCAATTAATAACAAATCAATTTGTTCTTTTTGCTGTTATTTGACCTGTTTATGCCTTATTTATGGAATTGCGTTATTGAGAATGTATGAATTATATTATTCTTATGTATAATAATATAAAATATAATTGGTGGAGTTTACTGTCGCTGCTTGATAAAACATGATTTTAATATTATTTTGCACAAACACAAAAATAGAGTTTGAACGGGGTGGGCACCCCACTAGTGTGAATTTATTATTAAATAAATTCACACTATAGTCACTTTATTAATTCATGTTAGTGTAAGCGAGACACTGTTGCTTAAACGAGACAGAGAAAGATGCGCGCGCGTCTTAGCGCATTAGTCCTGCGCGCAGCGATGTACTAAGCAGTCCTGTTGAGTCCTCACAACAGAGTAGTCGAGTCAATGTACGTGTAATAGGAAAGAGTTTGCATCGCGCCATTATTGTATACCGAGTTGTATTTTATGTTACCTGAGTTTTCATTCTATAATTACATTTATTTTACACTTCCTCGATCTACTTATTTATTACTTACTTATTACTTCTATTTATATTTTTTACTATATATTTTATATTTTTATATTTTATATTTTATTATTTTTATTTTATATTTTATATTTTTACTTACTTATTTATTCTACCTTTTAACAATTCACGTTACAAATTCACATACTCTTAAAATAACAAAATTAATCCACACCGACAACAAAAGGCGCAACTCAACAATCGCAATGCGCAACTCACAAAAAAAACAACACGCACATACAACAAGAAGCCACAACATCACAATAATAACAACAACATCAAAAAATACAAAAACAAAAAATTTCAATAACTTGTAAATATGTACAAACACAAAAAACATATGTATCCAGGCTGAAGGACCAGTGAAGGTCGATGGCCAGGTCTCCGGACCGAATACAAATAATAATAAAATAAAGTTTGAAAAATATTTTATGAGTACGTTTTATAAAAACGTACAATGTACATTTCACCTTTCAGCATCTTCAAGTACTGTATTGCCCACTGAAGTTACCATTCTTTTTATACTATTGCGCGGGTGAGTGGCGTGTTCCCTAGAAGTTCGAATTCATTAGAAAAAATCTAGACCAGGTTCTAAATGACCAAATCGAACGAGCTCGAACCAGCTCGATGCAAAAATCAAACAACAAAATAGACAGGGTAGTCTCAACGTGGAACCAGAGGATGCGTCGCTTCGCGACCCTTGCTGTTCCTCCTTGAACACTTCACAATCCTTTGTACTGTGCTCCCACGTGTACCATCCAGACCTCTTTCCTCTTATCCACACCTAGCCTTCGCTAGCAACACCTTCTCATTGCCGTTCTTACCTCTATCTTAGAAATACCGTGGCCTCTGCCTAATCACCTGAATGCTTGCGAAGCCTGTAGGTAGGTACTCCGTGTTATCTGACCTAACCTTACTTACTCCTCGACTTCTCTCCCTTCCTTCGGTCTCAGACCGGCGGCGTCGCGTTGTCTCGCTTCGTGGTTTTCTTCATCTGAATCATCTATTAAAAGGAGATAGGTTGGTTCTTCGAATTTCTTCATCTCCTTTTAAGTATATTCGTCAGAGAAAGGTAGGCATAAAAACCCGAAGCCGAAGTCGCCGGTGTGAATGACGCCTAAAACTTCTCAAGTACCAACCCCTGTCATTTCAGGCTCACTTAGCTACTCGTTCCACCTGGCTTACGAAACGAATCTGAATAAGTGCAGATTACGGATTGTTGATGAGGTTGGTGATTGAGGTTTGGTTTATTGATGTTAATATTGCTTGTGCGGCAATGGATTGCCGCCACAAATTCAATCTTACTTTCAGCACTTGTATTCGATGATCACGTTAAGGCCCTCGACAACAACACAGTGAGAGCAGGAAAGTGTCGCAGGAAACTGGGTGATGGTCACACCACACCAATGCTCAATCACCCATTCGCTCTGCACGCATTAGCATCAACCGTATCAACGCATGCGTGTGTTCGAGTTATAACACAAACCCACTTAGCATAAGCTGCTCAATGATACCAGTTGTCGTGTCACATCATATGTTTGCCAAATGTTTATCCATGCTCTATACCGACACATATGGTTGCTGCTTTGCTTACTGCTAAATTATGCCGGATGGTAATGCACATTTGTGACTTAATTTCGACTTTGAGTCAACTACGAACAGTGCATGTATAATGTGTTAAACATATGTTATGTAATTTACATTTGTGTGTCCTAAGAAACTTTTTTTACAAAAAAAAACTAACAATTTACTATTGTTTATTTCTTTAGTTACAAAAAAGGGTAGATCGCTGTCACCAGCAACGGTCGCAAAAGTAGGCCAACCATCGCACGGGACGACCTATGCCCCTACAAAAATAAGGAGTCAGGAAAGGACCGATGGGCGCACCACCAGTCCCTCCTTTAGACTATGTAAGCCACGCGTCACCATGGCTCGTATATTTTCCTTACTCATTAGTTTAAGGCACGAGGAGCCGCTCAACTTCATTTATTTTATGCCCAAAGAATTTTATAAATACCGATAGAAATAGAACTGTCGACCTCTATCAATAAGTTTAAAGCCTACGAAACAGCATCTAGTGACAACTAGCAAAATTATTCAATTGTTACCATAGAAATCTGATTGTATCTATCATATATCGAACAGATCTGGACATCTATCAACAAAGTTTCGAAATATATGTCTAAATACAGATTTCTATAATTGTTAAGTCAATTTTAATGCATTTTTATTGTATGCAACACAAAATACATTAATGACAATTTAAATTTAAATAGCTCTTTCTGCAATATATAATTATAAGAAACTTTTATAAATAAAGATTTTCAAAAATTGAATAACAATATTTGCTTCATATTTTGCTTCCTCGATGACATGAACGGAATTTTGTCTGTTCTTTATGACTACATTTATACGTATAGAGACACCTTTAGACTGCTATCTAAATTATCTAAATTCAAACGTTCAAGATTACAGATTTCTTTATTTTTCGACTTCTTTTTATTATAGGCAACTTAAAACACACTCATAAATTTTCTAATTTTATTTAACTCAAATCCTAAAATAATAAAATGATTTATAAAAAAATGTATTTTAATTCTTTCTACAAATGTTTAGCCGTTTATCAGTCTAAATTTTTCACGTTTCTTTCACTAAACGAAAAATTATAAACAATAAATAAACAATAGGGAAGTGACTGATAAACGCCCGCATTCTAGATGATATATTATCATGTAGTGCACGTTTTTTTCGAGCGCGCATGCACATATCATGCGTTTTTGCGAACGTCCGTGACTCGCAGCAGGTTTTTAATTACTCTCGTTTGCAATTAGTTTAATTAATATTCAGGATATGCGACGTTCGCTGTTGTCAACGGTGGAGTGATCGAGACTTTGCGCCGAGACGCGCCAGCGACGTTTGGCCATCTATTTCAATGGAGGCAAATGCGGTTCGGATAATTATTTTTTATTCTCATTTGCATATTGCGGTTGCTGCAAATTTGTGCGCATTGTAGGTGCGTAGGTAAGGGAATTGATACGCTGCTGTCATTGTCAATGTGGCAAATGGTAGATTTATTTTTAGTTTTATTAATGCGGCAGGAAGTTGAATAAAGATGCAATGGAATATTTTGTAATTTTATTAAAAATTTGGCTGGATTTTAAAATAACTCAAAAATGTTAAATTTATAGGGACTGCTATGCTTGAGGAGTTGCCTATTTCTTTTCGTAGTGTAAATAGTTTATAAATAAAGTCCAATGGTTGTCGGAGGATTGCAGGGTAATTTTAACAAAGAGAATGTCTCAATTGTCCGACACGGAATTGAATGAAATTTTTTGTACTTGTAGTACATATATAGAAATAATTTGTGTTAATGGGATTTTTCATCGTTTTAAGTCGTTCGGCAAAAAAAAATCAAAGTTTGGTATATAATGCTTTACAACAACATTCACCGTATGGGTATCATGGCAGTCGACTTCGCCACGATACCCATACGGCGAATGTGGGGAGATGTCGAAATGTGTCATTGAGAGGAAATCCCCCTGTTTGGGACAAGGGTCAGCATGGTCTCAAATGGATCTCCCCAGTTTCGAAAGTACCAGCCATACTAGAATGCTGCTATGGGACAGACACCAATCAACCTTGTAAGGTCGTGGAGCTCTACTACAGGTGAAATTTTTTGACGTTGACGTAGTTGTCATGAACCCTGCTACCGATGCTGTGAATTTGGGCTGGGTATATTAATAATCAATAGAGATATGGTCATCTTTTCACACACATTCGCAATGTATTTTAAATGGGAACAATCAAACTATTTTTGTCCATACTTTGGTCACATTACGAGGTATTTACTTGAAATATGTATTAACGCATTTTCTTCCCGATTCTACATCGAACCATGAAAAAATTGGCTGCGTATTTTAGGTATTTCCAAAATAAGTTAAAAAACAAGATAAGTGTTTGCTGTTTAGTACCGCTGGCATTGTCTGAATGAAGCGAATCAATTTGTATTATTTAAAATATTATAATAATTGATAATTAATAAAATTTATCTCAATGCAGAAAGCAATAAATTTATTGACGCCCAAATGACAGCCGTAAAATTCGAGATGTGTTTAGTTTAGATGAAGTGGCTCTTAAGCAGCGGGGAGTCGTATTCCAGAAGAGTCGGTGCTTGTGTATGCGTGTGTGTTTGTGTGTGTGTGTGTGTGGGGGGGGGTGTATCAAGTGTTTCACCGCTTCGTCGGTATGGATCGAATGCAAAATTTATATAAATTGAGATCATTGCAAAGAAGAATTTGAATTAAAACAACAAATTACTGATAAAATTGCAAACAACTAATTTTTAATGATGCCATACGAAGCACCTTAATGAGTTCTATATTTTGATACAAGTTTCAATGCATTATCTCTTTATTTAACCCTTTCTCCTATCTACACCGTCTCGATCGTACATTTTTTTTCATCAGCATATTCCTCTCGGAATTTGTAACAACTTTTGTTTGAACATTTTGATGCACCCTCATATAGTTCCGTAGAAAATCGAGTAAATATTCAAACTTCAATCGTCCGTTTAGAGCACTTGCACCGAGTAAAAAAAAATGGGTCTCGCAAGATTTGTACTCATTTGGGTCATATAAACAACATGTGTAAAGGAGAAGGGGTACGCACAATTTTTTTTTCTTATTGAAATCTCTAACAAAATTCTTTTTTACTAACTGCACAGTGGTTCATTTCACGATGGCTTTTACGGTAGGGTCACTGGGTCTTGATTTAAACAATCTCAACTACTACATTCTACCAAAATAAAACAAATACTAGCGGATATAAACCAAAATAAATCTAAACCTCAACAATAAGTGAAAAATTAAAACATAGACACAATAAAGCTATCCTCAATAAATCTCCCATATATACTCCTATAAATCTATGAATAAATCGTAAATCATTCAGCCTTCAACATTTATAAACCATCGTGTCCAATTAGGAATGAAACCACCTTATTTCCATTCTCGCTGGACGTCTCAACGCTGGTGGTCCCAGTAAAACTAAAATATACCAAACCACTCTCTGTACTATACTAAACTAATAATAAGCCTATTAATCATTATTACAAGCCTAAGCAGACTCAACTGCCGAACAATAAAACAAGCGCGTATATTCCATATGACTCATTTCTCAAGATCCACTCTCGAAAGAATGTCTTGAGATCACTCGGCGTATGTCTCTTCTGAACCGTGCGAAGCACGAACAAGAGCAAGCGTGTACGCTGCAGCATCTTCGCAATCAGTCGTCAGCCTGTTGCATCCTGCAAACGTGCCCAAAATACCACAGCACGCATGTCCGCAAAACTCACGACGCACGTCGCGAAACCTCTTTCATTCCACCTCTGTTCCCCTGCTGTTTTGTCTCGCTCAAGCTCATCGGCAGTGTGCACGAGTTTACGAGTTGTACATGAGCATTTTCGATAAGGCAAAGCGCAACGAAAACCAGTCAGCGGTCGCCAGTCGACCGGTCGTGTCGTGCGTGGAGCGAAACGCGAGCGCGCCCGACGACGAGCAGACTTCTTCTTGGCTACCGAACCTAAAAAACTAACAATAAGTAAGCTTTTGTTACTTCAGCTGACTTAAATCACCTTAAAACCAACTACAGCTTGTCACAACAAGAGAATAACAAAGACCAAGCGTCATTATCTAGCTGTGTAACTAACTGTGTGACTAGGATCTACCTAAATTCATTCTAAACTGACTTAAGTCAAAGGTATCTGCATCTTCCACTGAGAAAGGAATATTACAGAACAACAAAGACTAAATTTACTAGCTTCCTGTGACAGTGTTAGAGATTGTGTTAGAGTTTGTGTGAAAGATTGAACATTTAAAGTGTGGATCATCAAAGTTTACCTGAGTATCTTCCAAGGGTCAAAATCAAAAATTTGATCTGGTGCTTCGAAGGATTGTGCCAAACCTTTCTTGAAGACCTCCAAAGAGTGCGTGTGAACCAGGAACTGTGTGGGTTTAACCCAACTGAAGATAAAACAGCCTGATGTTTGATTATAGTCTAAGTTTTTGAAGAAAAACACGACAAAACTAACAAATTCTTCTGTAAACCACGAAATAATCACCAACTAAAGGTATAACTAAGAAACAAAACAAAAACAAAATAAAATCACTGAAACAAAATAAAAACAAAAGAACTGTTTGTCAACACCAAAGAATTTAATAGACTAAACTAGAAAGTTTTAAGTTGTCTAAATATTTTTGTGGTTATCAAACTTTTAAAAATTAGTTATATAACGTTATATCTAAAATTATAGTTCTAAAAATACGTTGCCAAATTATACCGAGTCGTTCTTCGTTTGACAAAGGGATTTCTAAAGGTATTGGGGTGACGAGCGACGAGCAGCTGTTTCTGTTGCCTAACCTTCAAATTCTTTTTACCTTTGAACATTTTTAAAACCTTTCAATACTTTTCAATATTTACATTACATCAATTTTAAGAAAGTACCAAAAACTTGACAAATTCTTCCTTTAAAATGTGGCTTAAAATAATTGACATAGTGATGAAGAGGAAATTGTTGGATTTATGTGCGATTGATAATCAATTGGAGTTAGAAGAGGAAGTGATTTTGTAAGAAGTTTGAGGAGATACGGAAAGTAGTTTGATTTCCAAAAAAAGATGGCAGCTAATGGGAATAGGCGTACGTTTGGACTATTTTCAACTCTCGTCGAGATGGATGAAGATGTGAATGGTGTTCTTGCAAAGATTGATGTTGAGGGTGTTGTTGAGACTCAAAGGTAAGTTTTGCATTGTGTGTTTATTTCTCAGAGTTTTGACAATTATTTAATGAGTTTTTACGGTTAAATTTTCGCTGGATTGATTCAGATATTTTTTGATTTGTTCATTTTCATAGACTTTATAATGTTATCAAATTGTACATAGGCGGAATATTGATGCGGAATAGATAAATATTAATTTTGGGCATTTTCATATCTTTAATGTTTTTGATGAGAGGAGGTTAGGCAACCAACAAAGACAGTACATCGCAGTAAATTGTTCCCTAATTACAGTTTATTGCAAACGATTAGAAACAAACTGGATGTAATAGCGAAGAAAACGGGGAGAAGAAATACCTATACTGATAATAAGATTCGGAAGGAAACCCTTAGAAACATCTGAACAAACGTTTGACCAAAAAGAAAGTAAGGCGAGTCAAACGAGGAAAGTGTGGGAGGCGAAATAGGAACGAAGGAGAACGAAGGGAAGGGCAAGGAAAACATGGGATAAGCAAATAGAAGAAATATTAAGATTGAAAAGGAAAACAATAGAAGAAGGAAATAAACTTGCAAAAGACAGAAAAAGATTAGTTAGAAAAAGATTAAAAGTTTTTGGTTATACTTTAATCTAAAGTAAAAACGATTTTATAAATTTCACATTTTTATTGGTCAATTTCTATCGAAAACTGTAATTTGCGCTTGAAGTAGTAAACTAATTGTTATGAAATTATTTGCGATTGAAATTGAAAGAGATGAAGATCCTCTCTGGAAATTTTGTACTATCGGTTTTAGATTTATCTGAGATCACTTATCTGTTCTCTTTGAAATTGAATTTTAGATTTTGAATTGTTTATATTAACTTGCCAATTACCATTAAAATAATAGATATATAATTATGAAATTCTTCAAGCTTGAAGAAGAATGTTTGAAGATAATTTTTACAAAATACCACATGTTTGATGCCATTAGTTTTGGTTTTATTTTATGTTAAAAATTGACAAATTTGATTAATTTATGCATGTTTATTATCCATTTTCCACGTAAAAACGTAATTTTCGCCTGAAATAACCGGAAAATTTTGACGAAATTCTCAACTATTGAAAATAGAATATATCAAGACTATTTTTTTAGTTAATTGTGTTTTTTTATTACAATTTATATGAACTTAAAGTTAAGATTTGTTTTCTGTTTGCCGCAATTGATTATTTCTTTTTTGTATTAATAACGCAGTTTGCACATAAAGTAATAGAACTGTTCAAAAAATTGCAAAGTGGAGAGATGAATATATAAACGAAGTTTCATTTAGTACAGTGTCATATTAATCACATCTTGCTTTTCTTTTATGAAAAAATAATTTTTGGTTGAACTATGAAATATACTTCTATGAAATTTGCAGACATCAAAACCATGATAATGAAGGATATATTTCCAAAGTTTCCCTTTATTTGCTTCGATAGTCTTTAAAATATATGAGTTTAATTGCGTTTATTTCATGATTTCATCTTACATTAAAAAACTCGTTTTTAACCACAATTTAACCATTCCAATTATAACATTTTTAGATGATATCAGACGTCAAATTAGCCCAAAATTGCCCAGTCAAAATTTAGAGTGATTCGCCTGCCAAATCTATGATTTACACGCGTTTTTTAAAGCGTATTAAATCATCCACAAAATCGAAGCATTGCGCGCTGCCAAAAAGTGATTTAGCGTCTTGCCTCATTTTCGGTGATTTTCATTCAGGCATTGACGCCATCGGCGGAATATTCGACACACATTTTGCTAAAGAATGGTGGAAAAAAATGGAAAGTTACGGTGCAACTTTGTCGCCCAAGAAGCATCCAGCTCGAAATAGAAACAATGCAAATATGTAGTTATGTAGTGCACTCATGTACGTAGGCATGCGTGGAACTACTCAAGAACCATCGTTGCCTGTCAGTGAATTGTGACATTTTCTATTTTTAAAGACGTGAAGACGTATTAGGAATGTTAAAACGTGTCAACAATGATGGTAAAAAACGACGGTATGGAAGTATACTCGCGTTAAAATCGATGATGCATGTCAAAATTGTTATTTTTTAAAACTGGTATTACCTCGTTATATTTTTGGCATAACTGACTATTTTCTTTCTTATTTAATGCAGAATTAAATGTCCTTCAAGATAATCTGCATATGTTTCGATGATTTTTATTTTAATCTCATCAAAATTAACCTTAAAGATGGTAGTTGCTAAAAATACCCTCCACAAAACTACTAAAGTGAAATTGTTGAAAATGTTGATGTAATTGGCACAATTTTAAGTAGGTTTACATCAAATTAGAACTTAATATAAACGAATTATAGTATTATTGAATGGTGATGTCAATATCTTATCAGATAAGACTTTAAAACCCCAAAGAAAAAAGAATAATCGAAGTAAGATGTCTAAGTGACTAATTTTGCAAAATAGTTAATATCTCATACAGTTTTAAGTATAATCGGATGAGTTAAGTCTTTAGCTGATAGTAAATTAAATTGTCCACAAGTTACGTTCAATAGTTTCGTAAAATTTTCATTTTAACCCTGTAAAATTTAACGTCAAATGCAAACGAAGAAAGCGCGTCAGAAACTTTTGATAAAATTAGTTCTAGTGGGTATAATTTTCATCCGATTTTTATCAAACTTGCTTCTCAAAAATATTGAATATCTCCCTAAACAACATTGATTACTATCTTAAAAACGTGCTAACAGGATTCACATTAAAATCGACGGAAAATGGAACTTGCTTTGTGAAACCAGATTTGCCAACCTTAGACAAAGCTCGCCATAAAAACTAAACCAGTTGATATATTGTTACTAAAATTTACATAACTATAGCTAATTAATTGCTTTATCAACTGGTTTTTAGCATGTCTAAATATTCCACCCAGAACCTGATTTATAGAGCTTCAAAGTCTTGCCAGTTTTAAAACTTCTAATTTAAGCAAATCGGTTTAGAATTTTAAAATTTGATATCATCAAAACAAACATAGACATTCCTATCAAAATTTGAGTGAACATGTATGATAAGATAATCTATGAGTGATACAACTTGTAACTCCAAAATCTGAGGTTTTAAAGGATTTAATCAAGGTTGAACAAAATTTCATTGATTTTTGTTGATTTACTGATTTACTTGCTCCAAATAACTTTAAATTGGAGCAAAAATCGATCAAAGTAATTAAATTTTATTTTCAATGTACTTAATTTATTTTGTCTTTCTAGGAATTGTGTACGGTAGTAAAATATTTTATAAGAATATATAGAGACGAGTGCAACGTAAACCTAGAAACAACAAACGTTAACGAATGTGAAAAATTGTACAGCTGATAACATTTTAACTAGCACACATTTTTGTTAAAGTGTATAAATGTACCTACTTATCAGTTTTTACTGTTTTTTAATATACTAATAAGAACTATGTTTATTCACTTTTTAAGTTTTTGAAACTACGACGCAGTCAATAATTTACTAGTCAAAAATATTTTGTACATTTTGTGTCATAACTTCTAAATTAAAAAGCATTTCTGAGCAAAAATTTTATTGAGAAATAAATTCCCAACAGGCTAGTTTTCGAAGAATGCCGAAATTTCAATTATAAGCCTTTCAAAATTGACTGGAAACAAAGAAAATGCTTTCTTCTTACACATTTTCGACAAATCATGATATAACTCATAATATTATTATGTAATCCGCATGAAATGGTTTATCATGTAGAGGATTAAATTCCGAAGAATTTTGATAAGTAGTATTTTCGAAATGTACCAACCGGAAGTCGGTTAAAAAAAGATTCCAAACAGATCGATTTTGAGTAAATACGAAACGATTTTATTACAACCGACTCGTTATAGAAAACAGGTGATAATAAGGATACCAATGAATATTTCTGTACTAAACTTTGTCTGCGTCTAGTTTGTAAATTTATCTAGCTACCGGTTTTTACGTTTTATACATTTACTAATTAGGAGGTGGTTTAGAGCCATTTAAAACTAATACCATAAATATAGGCTGATTATTTTAGAATGTTTTACGTTTTGGGCTCTTATCTTTATACTGATATAGGTACGAGTTTGAAATTTACATATATTGTAGAGAATTTAATTCTTTATCGACTAGATATTCTGGATTTGTAATGTTTGCATTTTAAAGCAGTCAAAGTTTACGGGAAAACCAGTGATGTTAAATTTCAATAAAACTTTATTTTTCTGTTTTTTTTTTTACATTAGCTTGTATAAAATGCAAATCATGCAACACAATTTTACAAATTGTATGGTATAGTCTTCCAAATTAAATTTTCTATTTAATTTCTTGTTATATTCAGAATATGACTGATGCTGAATGTGTTTTAAGCTGCTGCAAAGTTGGAATAATTTTTCATGAAACCAAACGTGAAAATGTTTACATTTTCTGTTATAATATGAAAACTATCTCATGGAATCAGTTGAATTGAAGATTTATTATAAAAAAATAAATTCTCTATACATTTCACTATGGCATTTGTGAAATATCCTAATTAGAAACTGATTTACATAGCTACAAAGTTGTAACTGTAACGAAATTAGTCCAATTTATAAAAATCTTCAAATATT
>JAODAC010010000.1:12513-24349 GCA_027575185.1 Mimaenictus wilsoni
TTACATAGCTACAAAGTTGTAACTGTAACGAAATTAGTCCAATTTATAAAAATCTTCAAATATTTTAGATATTCTTGTATAAAATCTTTAATTTTCAATACAATATTTCAAAATGTTAATATATTAAACATAATTAAATTGTCTATACATTTCACTAGAACATTTGTGAAATATCTTGATTAGAAACTGATTTACGTAGCTACAAAGTTGTAACTGTAACTAAATTAGTCCAATTTATAAAAATCTTCAAATATTTTACATATTCTTACATAAAATCTTAAATTTTCACTACAATTTTTCAAAATGTTAATATATTAAACATAATTGAATTCTCCATGTACCTGCAATTGAACTTTCTTCCGTATAATATTTTTACTTTAAGAAATTGACGTGCAAAGTACAACCAAATTCTGACCTGTCAACACAAGTTTTAAATACCTCCAAATATTATTTATAGCAAGCAAATTGTAAGGTCGCATAAGTCACGTAATTAATTATCAACACTCTATTGACTGTTGACATGCACTGCTTGCTGTGCAGTCGATCATGAATCGGGCATTAATTATGCAGTAATTCGCGTGTTCGGGATTGCTATAAATATTATGAATTCGCGGTCGATGATGCGCGCTGATCGTAATGTTAATAGCACGAAGTGTGGCTATTATTGTCAAGCGATGGCCAGTTATCAGTTGCCCGCCACATTCCGCGGAATTCCGACGTGATTGACTCGTGAGCGTAAACATACGTCAGTGAATGGCAGAATATGTTATAATTATTTGTAATAACTATGAAGTGTTCATTGCGATTAAAGTACATTTTAGATGAATGAACATCGATTCGTATATTTATATTGGTGATTTTATAACCACTGTTCAGGTTTTCTTGTTTTGTGCAGAAACTAATTAAATTAGGTTAATGAAAATTTGGAGGCTGGAAGAAGGGTTATTGAAGAGTATATTTGCCTATTTTCAAAACTTTTCATTTATTAGCATAGCGATTATAGGTTGTCAAAATGCGACTTTTTGAATTCAGTTTTTTTTCTTCTGATATTGTATTTTTGTTAATAGATGTTAAATTTACACACTAAGTAATAAATGAAATTGGATCAAATTTGGTAGGCGAAAAGAAAGATAACTAAGATTTATACTCCCCAAATCTTAACATTTTTCATTCCTTAATTTAGAAGATACAGGGTGATAGTTTTACATTTTCATTTTGTCTTTTTGTTTTAATGTTTGACGATAAAACAAATAAAGTTAGGTTAATGAAATTTCGGGGGCTAAAAGAAGGCTTGGTGAAGATTATTAATGCCAATTTTCAAGTTTTTTCATTGATTTGTTTAGAAACTACGGGGTATTACTACGGGGTGATTGTGAATGTTGGTGTTTCTCGTTTTATGTTTATAAATGTTTAAATTACTCAAACTTTGGTAGGTCTAAAGAGGGATAGTTAGTATTTATTCATAACAAATCTTAACATTTTTCATATATTAATGAAGATACAGGTTGTTTAATGTACTGTTAACATTTTATAATCACAGTTTCAACGTTTATTTTCAGCAGATTTCTAGCCTTTTCATCAATTTGGTTAAAATCTAAAAAGTGAATAATTCATGAGGGGTGTATGTTTCTGGAATATAATGATAAACATTCTCGTCGATGTGCGTTGACATTGCATAGTCAATTCTACGAAAGAATTTTGACAAAAACAAAGCTATTACTTTTTTGTTTCGACGTAAAACTCATTTCAAGTTTTACGCAAAATGTAAAATAATACTGTGAAATCATGGAATAAAAATATGCGAACAGTGATTACACATGTTAACTTTAATTATCGGTGCTTACAATTAGACAGAAACATTCTATATATTTTTAAAATGTTCAAATACTTTGTGGGTTTTTATTGTACCACAATACATGAAATGAAATATAAGATGAATGAGATTAAGATAACGAGGAGATACAGGCGGAGGCGGCAGCTGGCGTCGGTGGAGACGGCCGGTGAGACACGGTGAAGACTTTCGGTACGGCTGACTCTCTGGTGTCGGGCTGTTGGTGGATGCTGATGACTGAATGTGTGAAGACTCGGTGAAGAACTGAACTGAACTGGATGATGGTGTCGAATTGTGGACTATATATACCAGGTAAAAATGCTGACGCGACCATTTGTTCAGTTCGTCACAGCGGAACACGTGGTCGCGATCACGCTGCGCCGTGTCGGTGTTGAGGGGTCAGCATTTTCGATATTTAGTTTCGGCGGATGTTAATTGTGCATATTACGGATTGTTGATGAGGCTGGTGTTTGAGATTTGTTGATATTAATATTGTTTGTGCGGCAATGGATTGCCTCCACAACTTTGTAAATAATTGGAATCGACAAATCTGACACTGAATAAGGTATTTTTACCGATAAATTGTTAAAGGAATGATTGTGATTTTTAAAGTCAGTGCGTTGTAAATTACAAATAAGTAATTAATGTGTATCTAATATGTGCTTATTAATAAAATTTACATATACTTACATTACTGACATATATTTAAAACATAGTCTTAATCACCTTAAAAGCAGTGCATACACAATTACCTAAAAATACCTCTATTAGTTTTTTTACGCCACAACCTAGAACATTGAAATAATGCCACGAAAAACAAACAACACTAAGCAGTAAGTGAAACTAGCATCCAATTATTTTCGCTGGATTTACGCGTAATCCTCCCGTTCATTATCCAGAGCAGCACTAGAGAGGGATTAACGACTAGATAAACATAATCGGCACGAAAATAGGTTAAATCAACACGAAAATACGAAACAATCGGCGAGCTCTAGGAAAATGTAACGCGTCGCACACGTGTCACATTCATGTCAAAATCATTGCAATTACAGTTTATTGTCACATGAATTACACACGTTTGTGGTATCTAATTAATAGAAAAACGTTAAAAGTTTTTGAGACTAACCTCTGAAATCTGTGAAATTGTGTGGGCACCTAAATTTTGTGTGGGCACCTAAATTTTGAAACAATTTTTGAGAAGAGTTAAGATATTTTTGTTGACTTCAACTTGTCCTTAAAAAAACGTAGAAATAATAAAAAAGATAATTGATTGACCAAGTGACATGTTGGCACAGTTATTTCTAGTTTGGTATATATAAAAAAATATTTTAAAAGGTTTTTATCAAACTTTTTTATCATTGAAATATATTTTAGCTGGGTATTTGAATATTTGTACTTAAAAACTCATTTGAAGGTCTAAGTAAAATATATTTTAATATAAGTTGATATAAACAATAAAAGTAATAACAGCACATACTTCCCTGAAATTTTCATTAAATTCTGTCAAATAATTTTGAAGTTATACCCTTTTAAATTTCATAATCAGAAGTTTTTTGTTGTGGTTTTCCTTTTCCATAGTTTACCTTCTACTGCTGATTAGTTTTATAGATTGTTGAGGTGATTAATACCCACAATACTGTACAACAAATGAATAACATTCTAAAAATAGATTATGACTTAGGAATTTAAAGTTATTTATCCATTTCTTGGTTATTGTCTATGAAATAATGACATTTTTCTAATTTGTGTTCGACTATTTCAGTTTTTTCTATGTAAAAACCAAAGTAATCCACGGAAATCAGGCTTGTACACATTAAATTATTACTTTTGAAATTCCCAACAAAATTTCCCACTTTGAAAATATTTTCTCGTGTAAAATTTGTTGATAATCAACAATAATAACGTATTTTCCAATTAATGCGAAGTATGTACATTTTAACTTTGAGATTAATTTTGGTGAGTTTCTGAATATGGTTATGAACAACAAATACTGTAGGAGATTTAGAATTTAATTATCTATGATGTACTGCTGTCTTCATTAGATTGTATTAAAATTTATGAAGTTATAGCGTCTTAAAGAATAAGTTTTTCAGTAGGTAGTTTTGTGATGTCGAATTTTAACTTTACTTTCAAATTTGGATTATTTAACCTTGACATCGTATTATATGCATTGCTGTAAATAATTTGGCATTTAATTCTCTACTAATTTCTTCGTTTTTCATTAAAATCTGAGTAGAAATTAAAAAAAAAACTACATCGTTTTAAAAGGAAAAGTTGTGGCAAAAACAAATTGTATAGTGCAGAATTTATAACTTTGTCGGGAATTTAAAGTGGGTTTTATACAATGCAGGATAATGGAAGATTCAGTTAAGGATTTCGAATTTTATTCTCTGCCTATTCGTCCATGTCTTAATATAATATAATCACTAAGAAACGTGGATATTGCTTCTTAAATCATAAGTTTGAGTGTTAAACTATTTTTGTGAATAAAAAGTTTGAACTTTCAGGTGAAATAAGAGGAACTTGGATGCAATATAGTTTAATTATAAGTAATACAGGAGCTTCAGAATTTTATTCTCTACCAATTCCTCTTTGTTTTATTTAAATCGTTGTAAAATCCAGGAAGATATTATACTTTTAAAGAAAAGTTCCATAAAAATTATGGAATATGTTGCCTACTTCATCTGTTTTTTTACTCATAAAAACCAATCCAATCAATCAAAATCTCCCAACAAAGTGTAAAATTATTCCTTACTAAATCCCCCAATAAATGACCCTAGTTCTTAACCAATTTTCCCAATCATTAACACCGTCACAAACAATTAAATTTCAACAAAACTCACGTATTTACCAAACAATACTTTGTTATTGCTTGTTATTTAAACCTATTTTTTCCACACATGTTTCAATTAAACCACGTGTCGGATAACAATAGCGTATTTATGCACTTAGCAACGAGTACGGTGCATAAATCACAGTGCAGTAGACATGCATTAATCTGAAATAATCCCTACTTTGATTAGCAACACGAGCGGGTGTGCAATTTCGCCAATTTGGCGAATTTAGGGCGGATTAAAATTGATAGCGAATCAATACACGTATTGTGTGAACATCCCCTCAATCGTAGGTGTCACGTTGTGACGCACATGCGAATTATACATATATTTCGTGATTGATTCATAAATTGTTTGGGCATTGTTTGCGTCGTAATGACGAAATGCGATGCGAAACTTGACGTTCTCGTGGCGTTGATTCATGCAGAATACACGCATTAATGCGGCAATCGCATAATCGCCAGCGATTAAATACGTCTACAGCAGCGAAGTTGATCGGCTAATATCGTCACGATGCCTTATAATGGATGTATCGTTGATAAGAAGCAAATTTGAGCATGGGACAGTCGTTAAAGCATAAAATATGTGGCGCTATAAAAAATGATGCAAGTTAATGGAAAATTTCGCTAGTTTGTTGCTTGCTAATTATGAGGAGACCATGGAATTGTTTGTGATTTTGAAAACTTCATATGAATGCTATTTATTCGTGGGATTTTCCAAAGTTTAATCAGTTTCCTTTAATAGCTAGTGGTCTTATATAGTTTGTAGTTTCATTTTGGCAATGAATAAATACGGATTCCTATGAGAGTTTGTTGCAAATTTTCTGCTTAGATGACAGAAAATTATATTCTGAAAATATTTTTTGGGGTTTTATTGAAGAACGACTAGAATTGAAAAAGATATAACGTTTTTAAACAAAGATTGTCAGATTATTTTTTCCTCTGAGAGTTCTTGCTTTTAACTTTTACGTTTTTGTACTTTGAAGGTGAATAAATGCTCTTAAATTTGATAATATAATGAATGTTTAGAGTCCGGATTATAGGAAATTTTATTCTGTATCAACTTATTGTTGGGTTATTCAAATCGGATAAAAATTAAATAAGATATAACGTTTTTAAGTACAGGTTGCCTTGGCACATTTTTATTTTTTGTTAATTCTGAGTTTCCTTTGCTTTGAGGTTAATTTAAGGACATTTCTAAATACAGAAGAATATGGAATGAATCATCAGAAGATTCAGAATTATTTTCTCTATCATTTTCTAGTTGTTCCATTAAATTTTAACGAAAATGAGACTTGAACTGCGTTGTAATGAAATTATTTCAATTTCAAAAAATTTTGTGATTCGAAATTTTTAATTTTTAACGTGGATTAATGTGATACTTTCTGATAATTTGATGAATGCTTTGAGATTTGAATATTCTACATCAATATATGTCTAGTGAATAGAAATCTGGTTGGAGTTAAGTAGGATAAATCATATAGCATTTAATGGAAGGCATTTTTTGATTTTATTTAAATTTCAATCAGTTTCTAGCTTAAGTAGAAAAAGTCCAAAACCATCTTTGTATTAACAATTTATCACACTATCAAACATGTAAAATTCATTAAAACACTCGAATAGTTAGAAAAGTTATAGATCTTTTTCTTTTATCCGGTAAAGTAGTACAAATATTTTAACGTTTTCAAATCTTAATGTTAATGTCGATTTAAATAAATTTCTAGGTTATGTAACAAATAACAAAATATAGAAAAATTTTCTGTTTAGATTATAGAAAATTATATTCTGTTTATATTTTCTTGAGGTTTTATTGAAGTACGTCTAGAACTAAGGAAGATATAACGTTCTTATACAAAGATTCTCAGATTATTTTTTCCTCTAAGAGTTCTTGCTTTTAACTTTTACGTTTTTGAACTTTGAAGGTGAATAAATGCTCTTAAATTTGATAATATAAAGAATGTTTAGAATCCGACTTGTAAGAAATTTTATTCTGTATCAACTTATTATTGTTTTATTCAAATCGGATAAAAATTAAATAAGATATAACGTTTTTAAGTACATGTTGCTTCGGCACACCTTTATTTTTTTGTTATTCCTGGGTTTCCTTTGCTTTAAGGCTAATTTAAGGACATTTATATTGAAAGGAGGATAAGGACTCAGAATTTTTCTATTATTCACTTGTTTCATTAAAATTTGATGAAAAATGAGAATTGTATTGCGTTGTAATGAAATTATTTAAATTTGAATAAAATTTGGTGATTTATAGCATTTAATGGAAGATATTTTTTGATTTTATTTAAATTTCAACTAGTTTTTAGCTTAAGTAGAAAAAAAATCAAAACCATCTTTGTTTTAACAATATCACACTATCCGACCTGCAAAATTCATTAAAACACTCAAATCGTTAGAAAAGTTACAGATCATTTCCTTTTACCGGATTATGAATTACGAATTATGTAGTACACATAATTTTCAAATCATAATGTTAATGTCGATTTGAGCACATTTCTAGATTATGTAACAAATAACAAAATGTAGCATAATATTCAGAATTAAATCCACTTTCATATATGCAATAATTGTAAAAATTGCTACATAATTACGAAAGATACAGCACGTTTTTTGAGTCACTTCAATTCAAGGACAAATTTGGCAACTTCGTGTAAATAAAACATAAAGGTTTTATTATCTAATGGTTAATATTCTAGGTTAAATTTTCAATATTTTATAAATGTGTCATATTGGTGTAGGTGTGCAATGTCTGTACTAGAGAATTGTGATAAGAAATGTTCGTTAGAAACACTACAATTACCTTAACAAATACGTTTGTCATTTTTAAATCATTGACAATTTCAAGGAATTGCATTGAAACTTCTTAAAGAATGTAGTCAACAAATATTGACTTTTATTTATCGCGTCATTACCGATTGTATACTAATTGATTAAATAATGTTTTCAACATCGATACATTTTTAAAAATTCTATTCGTACTCTTCTGGATTTATTATTGAAATTAAGAATTGAGGAATAATAGAAATTTTAATATTAATCCAGAAGTTTATAAGGCATTGTTTTTTTTCCTTAGATTTTGTTTATTTCATTAATTTAAACGTAGTTTTATTTCGTCGACAAAGGAAGCGTTTACAGAAAAAAACTCAAGTATCGATACTATCAATGCCGGACGATTCGATACCTGGCGATTTCCACGCCATCTGTATGTGTTAGAGTTAAGCCAAACATCCGTCGAGGTAAGCACATATCCCATAAAAGTTTCGATAAGCTACTATCCCCCGAAAGTATAGAAGGAATCGAAAGAAAGGAGAAAACAAATAGGAAGCTGTAAGTACTTCGTAAAGTTGCTACTAGGTGGTGTTTTCCCCGTTCTTTTTTGTTTGATATCGATATTTTCCAGTTTCGCTACTAAAACTTAAACAATCATTGTTTTTAAAGAATTAAGGGTATATTCCTTAATGTTCATTACATACAAAACAAGAAAAAAACAAATCAGTAAAACGAAAACGAAGTATTTTGACAAATGTCTTGGAATATATATTTGGTCATCACTTGTAAATAAAGAATGAAAAACAAGAAAAAAAAAACATGCATGAGATGTTAATTTAGAAGTCGTTAAAATTCATTTAGCACGCTGCCTGTGCTGCTGGTATTTTATGCTGGTTGACAGTGAGCAATGTTAATAAACATTTTAAATGTTAAAATTAGAATGCAAATCATGTACAAATCATGATTGTAAATCAAAGTTGAACTCGATAAAACAAAAGCCATATTTGCTTCCAGAAACAACACATCACAAAGCATTTTAACAATACTTGTTACGCGGTTCTCGCGGTTTTAGTATCACGGTTTAATTCCCGCTTAGACCGTGGGGCCTGATCTAACAGGGCCTTAATTGCTCGTTCACTCAATTGATGTTAAAGTGATGTACACATTTACAGTTAACAAAATGGCGTTTATTTGTACAATGAGTAGGGTGTCGACTACGCGAACGTACAAAAAAGTGTGGTGAAGAATAGGGATGTCAAAAAAAGTATCGGTATCGATATGTATTGATACCACGTGTCGATACTTATCGACTTTTATCGATATTTTAATTTTCGACACTTACCGATAGTATCGAATTAGTAATTTTCGATACTTTTTGACATGGCCCTGCACTGAGGTCATCTGTTGATCAAAACCCCCAATTATGATGGGAGTCGCACTCTGAGCGGCAGAGTCGTCCCCGCTGCTGCGACGGTTAATTTGAAAATATGGAAATTCAATCATTATACATTTTTTCATTACTACATTCACATAAATACATATCAATATTACGGAATGGAATTTTCTACTAGTTCTTGTTTTTACTGATATTTATCAAATAAATAACAGAGAAATTGTATCACAAAACGAACATTTTTAAATTAACAAACGTATGCGTTTAAAATACGTTTGCGCCTATTTAGCGGCTTGACGTAACATTAGAAACATTGGGATGATAATATACTGGAATATAACGAGTAAAAGATAATTTGAAGACACATTAACAGATGGCGCCAATACGTATTTTCGATACCAATAAGTATCCATAGTTTTCTACTATATTTGGGTATCGAAAGTATCGAAGTTTCAAAAGTATCGATAACAAAAAGTATCGATACTTCGTGTAAAGTTGACATCCCTAGTGAAGAGGACTTACGTAGCGTAGGACGAGTTGTAGATAAAACAAGGGAGAATGGCACGACTGGAACTTACGCCACCCGAGTCTGGCCGAAGGGCGCAAGGTGCCAAACTTAAAATTAAAACGCCATCTCTCTTCAGCGGAGCGATACAATACGAATAGAATCCTTATTACAGATCTAAATATTTTTTAGTAAATTATGTGAATCGTTAAATAATAGAAGCGTTTTCAGAATTTCTGATTGTGAAAGAGGATACGTTGTCAAGGTTTGGTCTTGTAGTTTTTTTGCGTTTTTAAAGGTCTGTGTAGATTGGTGGCGGGTGCGTTGAGCGCAGACTGGATGTGATTGCCTTAACAATGCTTAGGAAGGCGTTTTTATTGCACGATTTTATTGCCTATTTAAAATTAGTCGAATTTGTGAAGAAATTATCGTGAAAGAATGTGTCCAATTTTTAATGTGCGTAAGTTGTATCTAATTTTTTAAATTTTACTTATACATCCATTTTTAAGGGTAGAGTCAATAGAGAATAATAGAGTAGTTTTTAAGGGAGAGTCAATACAATGCTAAACTAAATTTGACCGTCAAATAGCTAAAAACACAGAAACTTAAGAATTGTCAAATTATAAAAACAGTTAGAGTCTTATATAATCACCGAAGATTATATAATGTAATTAAATTAATTCATGAATTACGAAATTATTCACTAAAAAATTGTCTGTATGTATGGCACATGTTTGACATAATACTAAATTTCTTTATTCATATATTCGTAACATGTGTGGAACTAGCAAATTCGAGTAGGTATAACTAGGAAGTTGCAATTTTCTAGAGCGGAAATCATTATTTATTACTTAATTACAGTTATAATGTTTCCTTAATGTGTGCTGGTTGTGAGTTACGGATTATTAATTAAGGAACAATATGGTTATAGTTTTGCACTGTTCATGTTTTTAATTAAATGGAAATGTATTAATAGTGTCAGTATTAACTAGCATGGATGTAATTTAGTGGAATTTTATTCTTATTTATAGATTTCTCCTTATTGTAGACACGAACAGATGGATATCAAGGTCGTTTGTTTGATATCGTTGATATATTTGTGAACATTTGAGTGAAGTGATGATGAATGGTTTAAATAAGTAGTGATGAATGGTTAAGACGGGTGGCAACGCTCAAGAAGTTGCCTATTTTTTGAAGTAAGAGTTCTAAGGATTTTGGCGGCGTATACCTCAGAAACTAACATTTTGATTTTAACTTTCCTTTAATATCAGAATGTGCTGTGACAACCATTCGAAACCATTCAAAAGTTATCTATTAAAGACTATTATTACAAAAAAACTCGATAATTAACTCGATATTCGATATTTTCTGTTTTTTCATATCCTAAAGCATGTATTTTCGCATAAAAACTGAATAGTCGTGGTTAAATATTGTTAAACCTGCCCAGACCTGGTTCTAATGATGTTAGAACTAACATTAAAATACTTTAAATAAAAATTACAAATTTATCACAAAAATGATTGTATTTTCTGTTATGCGTGGGTTTCCTGGAACTGTTTTTTTGCCGTATATGTATGGAACGCAATGTACGTCATTGAACGTAACGTAAAATGCATTTTACTTATCTGGGAATTTCCCCTTCGGAAAGTACATTGTGAAATATTCACTCGTATTATTACTGTTTCATGTACTAAGTCATGAATGATAATCAGCACAAAGAAAAGAAACATGTTGCTTTTAACAAAAATATTTTGTATGTTTTATAAAATGCACACACACACACACACACACATATTCAATCACTAATATAACTACATACACAATTAGTGAGTTAGTAGGGATCTCAAAAAAGTATTGGTATCGATAAGTATCGATACCACGTGTCGATACTTATCAACTTTTATTGATACTTTAATTTTCGATACTTATCGAATTAGTCATTTTTGATAATTTTTGATATGCCCCTACACTGAGGCCATCTGTTAATCACAACAACCAATTATGATGGTAATCGTACTCTGAGCGTCAGATTCGTACCCGCTGCTGCGGCGGTTAATTTGAAAGTATGAAAATTCAATCATTATAAATTATTTCATTACAACATTAACATAAATACATGTCAATATTACGGAATGGAATTTTCATGAAGTAACATCGGAAACATTGGGACGATAATTTACTGTAAGATAACTGTAACGACTAAAAAATAATTTGAAATTACATTAACAGATGGCACCAATGTGTATTTTCGATACCAATAAGTATCGGTACTTTTTTTCAAAACTATCGATATAAAAAGTATCGATAGTTCTTGTAAAGTGGACATCTTATTTGATACACATATACACGTTCACACAAAGATTCACATACACACGTAACCACAAATACATACATACACACGTAGCCACAAACACACACATACACACGTAGCCACAAACACACACATACACACGTAGCCACAAACACACACATACACACGTAGCCACAAACACA
>JAODAC010010010.1:0-26625 GCA_027575185.1 Mimaenictus wilsoni
GGACATACCTACAGCCTCGTATACCATTCTTCTATTCTCTCTCCACTGACTTTTCCCTCGTCTAACACACCATATCCGCACATGCTTAACCCATCCATCATCCGTCATTCGTGCCACTTAATTCCAAGTTTTGCAAGTTTTGAAAGAGAAATAATTCTTACTAATTGCTGTAATTCTGTCTGAGAAAATAAAACAACATATTTTTAGATAATACCATTTCCTATCTGCATATAATCCATTTAGAAATGAGTAGAAGAGTGGAAGTTGCGTATGCGAATGCGTACAATCATGGTTTATCTGCATATAGCTAGTCTCGAGGATCATAAATCAACTCGTTGCGCACATCACTTTGCGCGATCTGTGTACACACGCGTACGACGCGAAGGGGTTATATCGAAAGATGAATTGGGTAGATTATATTCAATCTACCGAGGGGGCGGCTAAGCCTGTGAACACAACGAGCGCAAGAGTGGTTGCCAAGCAATACGCACTGGCTCACTGTGTTCACTTTATACACTCTATTGAGAAACCTCTGAAAAATATTTGGATTTTTATATTTTTAATTTTTGTTTTCGACGAAACACAAAGAAATATACTTGCATTTAATGTACTTGTATTTGTACAATATTTACCTACGTTTTTCAGTGGCTTACCTTAGAGCGGCGAACGTTTATCATGTTGTTACGTTTGATTTATTGTATTGGGGGCGTTTTCATGGTTCGTTACAGTCAATGACACTATTTTTTGGTAAAATATTGAATCTTGTCGTATGCGGAACCTTTAGTGTATGAAATTTATATGGACAGCCAAGAAAAAAACGGTCGGGGAAAAGCGAATAATGGCCAGAGCTAGATGTGGTTCGGAAGAGACAGGGAGAAAGTTCTGGATGGGAAAAAGGCACAGAACGTGTTGGTTGTGCGGAGTAGACTATGATACATGGAAACCTGGACAGTTACAACGCATGTGCGTAATCTTTACGCCACGCACTCCACTTAAACAAATGAAAATAACCTGAAAGCGTTAAATTAAAAAGAACAAGTGCACTATCTCTTAAGCTGAATCAAAAGACACATATTAAAGAAGGTAAACTTAAAATCGGATTGTTAGTTTTCGAGATATTCGTAGCCCAAAATCGCATTTACCAAAAAAGCATACTTCTCACTTCTGTAAGCGAGCTCGCAGAATTTTCCAAAAATGTAAATTTCTAAAACCCGCAGCTTTTATACGAAAATATCTGAAAATTTTCTTTGTAACCTCAACTATAAAGGAAATTTCAAAATCTCAAAAATGTAGTTCAGATAAATCGTAAATAATACCAACCACCACAACATAGCATATGCCAAGAATTTTATATTCTTCTAGCTCAAGCTATATTTTCGTTTTGAGGTTGTGGTGATTGTGGTGATTTTCCAAATATGTAAATTTCTAAAATCCCGAAATTTTTATACCAAAGTATCTGAAAATTTTCTTTCCACCCTCAATTATAAAGGAAATTCCAAAATCTCAAAAAATGTAGTTCAAAAAAATCGTAAATAATACCAACCAGCACAACATAGCATATGCCAAAAATTTTATATTCCTCTAGCTCAAGCTATATTTTCGTTTTGAGGTTGTGGTGATTGTGGTGATTTTCCAAATATGTAAATTTCTAAAATCCCGAAATTTTTATACCAAAGTATCTGAAAATGTTCTTTGCAACCTCAATTATAAAGGAAATTCCAAAATCTCAAAAAATGTAGTTCAGATAAATCATAAATAGTACCAACCACCACAGCATAGCATATGCCAAGAATTTTATTTTCCCCTAGCTCAAGCTATATTTTCGTTTTGTGGTGATTCTGGGATTTTCCAAATATGTAAATTTCTAAAATCCCGCAATTTTTATACCACAATATCTGAAAATTTTCATTGTAACCTCAATTATAAAGGAAATTCCAAAATCTCAAAAAATATAGTTCAGATAAATCGTAAATAATACCAACCACCACAGCATAGTATATGCCAAGAATTTTATTTTCCCCTAGCTCAAGCTATTTTTTCGTTTTGTGGTGATTCTGATGATTTTCCAAATATGTAAATTTCTAAAATCCCGCAATTTTTATACCAACATATCTGAAAATTTTCTTTGTAACCTTAATTATAAAGGAAATTCCAAAATCTCAAAAAATATAGTTCAGAAAAATCATAAATAATACCAATCATCACAACATAGCATATGCCAAGAATTATATTTTCCTCTAGCTCAAGCTATATTTTCGTTTAGAGGTAATGGTGATTGTGGTGATTTTCCAAATGTGTAAATTTCTAAAATCCCGCAGCTTTTATACGAAAATATCTGAACGTTTTCTTTGCAACCTCAATTATAAAGGAAATTCCAAAATCTCAAAAAATGTAGTTCAGAAAAATCATAAATAGTACCAACCACCACAGCATAGCATATGCCAAGAATTTTATTTTACTTTAGCTCAATATTTTCGTTTTGTGGTGATTCTGGTGATTTTCCAAATATGTAAATTTCTAAAATCCCGCAATTTTTATACCAAAGTATCGGAAAATGTTCTTTGCAACCTCAATTATAAAGGAAATTCCAAAATCTCAAAAATGAAGTTTAGAAAAATCGTAAATAATGCCAACCACCACAACATAGCATATGCCAAGAATTTTATTTTCCTCAAGCTATATTTTCGTTTGGCGGTTGTGGTGATTGTGGTGATGTCTGTCTGTCTCTTTGACTTTCCCACACCGTTCTGTATATGTACAACTATCTGTATGGGTAGCTATGTCTGTATGTATATATTTTTTTGCGTTTCATTTCATTTCGCTGACGCCGAGCATCGGCGGCAAGAGCACGATGCCAACTTTTCGACGACGAGCGACAGCGAACTCACTCGCTTTGGCGCTGCCGCTGCCGCCGCCGGCGATGGCTTCGGAAAATATGAAAAGTACATACTAGATGAAAAATACGAATAGAGTTGGAAGCATCATCACAGTGGCATAGCGACACAGCGCCACGGAGACGCAAAACTAGGCGATGTTGGCTGGGAAGAGAGGAAAACACAAGCTCGCTCTCTCTCTCTCTGCAAACTGTCCGTCGAAAAACGAACAAGTTGCACGAAAATGAAACGCGCAAAACGGCATACACGCCCCGGGGACTTGTTATCATGTCACGGACTGTGATTGCGACATTTACATATGCAGATATTACGCGAAAAAAATGCTATCGCTTTGCCTTCCTACGATTTTCCAGTTTTTTTAATAATTTTAGAATTTAATAAGTTCATGATACTTTTTAGAAATTAATTTATGAATTAAAATAGGCAATCATCTGACTGTACGACTGATATTACATCGATTCTTCCCGTTTAATCTTCATTTCCATAATAATATCAGTACGATTGATACTGACAAATGGGAGTGTCCGCATTGTCCAAACACAATTTGACTAAAAAAGGCAGTATCTCCAGTGTCCGTCTCAGAAATCTCTTTTACATGTAGTAAATACGTTGAAATCATTTCTATTAACGAGATTGTTGCGGTTTCGAGCCGTTTACCAAATACTTTTAAAATTATTAATAATTTTAACGATTTTTAGAAATTTATTGTTAAAAAAATCTTAGTTATTAATCAGTTTTGAAAGTAAAACTCCGTTGCGCATACTTTGTTAAGATGTTTAGCGATCTATATTTCAGAAACGAACAATTTGATTTTAATTGCTCCTGTTCCAAAATGTGCCTCTAGTTTCAACTTAAGAGATAGGCTAACCTTCTTTCTTTAAAATTTAACCCTTTGACGTTTTTCTTTTACATTTCAAACAGAAATTTACAACAATCGCTTAAGTACATGAATTGCATATAGTTACGTCACCACCTAGTAGATGGCGGCAACTACATAATACCCCCATGCACCATCATCTCCACCACCACGGACGACTCTGCGCATCAATCACTTGCGCATCTGGACATTTGTGTGGGGAAGATAAAAGTATGTCTCCAACATTTATTGATACTTGACTTAACTACAAGTAACACCTATTCATGATTCACGAATTTCTTCGAAATCGCATTGAATAAAGTTTTCTTGTGTTCTGTTGTAAATTTCAGCGTGTTAAATTATCAAAACCACCAAATACCTTCAACGTCTTGGATCAAGAAACATAACTATATGCGTTGCTGCAGTCATGTGGTCAAAAGCACACTCTTCTTCCTTTAATTTCATAAAATAACTTGGAAAAGGTCAAAATTGAAAGATTAGATCAATATAATATAATTATCAAAGTCGAAAACTATCAGAAAGAGCTTATCGAAGAGGGCACGCCGTATCGAACTTCAAAGGGTTAATTCAATTAGTGTATCTTCCCTGCCAGCTTGGTTTAATTACTCAATTCCTGCGACGCCATTGACACGTCGACCGCTAGCGCAGAGCAAAGTATACTGCAAGGCTTGATGCTATGGGGTTTTAGAGGGTGGTGTTGCTGGTAGAACGAAGCATGGCTTCGCTTGCGCTTGTGGCAGCCTTGCCGATGCAAAGCTTTATAAATATTCAAATCGCCCCTGCATAATATTACTCTATTCGCTCGCTTGAAGGGCTAGACTAAAACCTCAACAGCGTGCTTTTGGCAAAGCTCTTGATGTTTTAAATTCAACAAAGTGGTGCAAAAGTTAACGCGGTGGAGTAAAAGTTTACAAACATCACAAATGAAGTCGAATTTGTTAATTTGCAAATATTGTCTGGAATATTTAAAGAAACAACACAAAAACCAGGAGAGTCTTAAAAGTTGTGATATTGTTAGACTTTGTCGAAACAACTTGTATGATGTCTATCGTAATTACAATTACAAATTGACGTAATTCGACATGGTGACTATCCTAATTAACGATGTATTTTCTCTAGGTAATAATTTTGTTTGCTCTTTTAAGAGAGAAGCGGCATTAACCTCAACAATTTTGTTTAGATTTTTTTGGGAATGGTCTTAATCGATAGCTAGATTATTCAAGATTATTCCCTCAAATGTTCAATTTAATTTCTGCACTATTTACGACGATATAGCTCATAAAACTCTCATACCGCGTGAGTTTTTTAACGTAAAAATTTCAAAAACCTCGAGGGTGGGGTTAACTTTGAAATTTTAATTTATTTAATTAATTTATTTATTTTTTAATGCAAATTCGAATTGTTCGACTAAAAGTAAGTTAAATTTGTTCGAAACATTTTTTGAGTAGTTGCTTCTGTAAACGATAAATAGCAATTTTATTAATTTATTTTCTAATGTAAAAATCGGGCCAAATCTTTTTCTTCGCGTATTACACAGTTTGTTATGACAAATATACCTGGTAATGGTTACAGTAAATGCCCAAAATGTTACCTGTCGATTTGAATGGATGGAAAAGTAAACCTCGATATACGCGGTCTTTAAATAACACGTTTTTGATAATTGCGATCAAATGATTTGATCGCAACGATAACCGCGATATGCTAAAACGTGTTTTTAAAGACCGCTTTAACCGAGGGTTAGTCATAATGAATAGCAAGATTATTCAAGAATATTCCCTCGAATTTTCAAGTCGATATCTGTAGTATTTACGATGATATGGTTCATAAAACTCTTATATCGGGTGAGTTTTATAACGTCAAAATTTCAAAAACCTCGAGTGTGGGGATAACTTTAAAATTTTAACAATTTTTTTAATGCAGATTCGAATTGTACGACTAAAAGTAAGTGAAATTTGTTCGAAATTTTTTTTTCGTAATTGCTTCTGTAAACGATAAATAGCAATTTTATTAATTAATTTTCCAATCTAACAATCGGGCCAAATCTTTTTCTTCGCGTATTACACAGTTTGTTATGACAAATATACCTGGTAATGGTTACAGTAAATGCCCAAAATGTTACCTGTCGATTTGAATGGATGGAAAAGTAAACCTCGATATACGCGGTCTTTAAATAACACGTTTTTGATAATTGCGATCAAATGATTTGATCGCAACGATAACCGCGATATGCTAAAACGTGTTTTTAAAGACCGCTTTAACCGAGGGTTAGTCATAATGAATAGCAAGATTATTCAAGAATATTCCCTCGAATTTTCAAGTCGATATCTGTAGTATTTACGATGATATGGTTCATAAAACTCTTATATCGGGTGAGTTTTATAACGTCAAAATTTCAAAAACCTCGAGTGTGGGGATAACTTTAAAATTTTAACAATTTTTTTAATGCAGATTCGAATTGTACGACTAAAAGTAAGTTAAATTTGATCGAAACATTTTTGCGTAGTTGCTTCTGTAAGCGATTAAAATCAATTCCTTAAAATTTCAAAGTTAGCCCCACCCCACGCACTGGGGGTGGGGTTGGGGCGCTGAGTATTCCACGATCATTTACCCCCTATGGATTAGTTACTTTTTGGTAACCTTTAATTTTTTTGTAGAGGGCGTATTTCTCGAGATATTTCAAGTTTTCATTTTAAAAAACACCCGATATATACCAAATATTGTATGCACTTTTCGCGCAACATTGTTTTCCGGTATTGCGTGCACGATAGGGAAATATCTACCAAACCAATTTCGCTAGCTAATAACTCATTAATTAGTCAATTAAGCTCTCTAGAATATGACGTTAATGGCTTTTTAATAATATTTATATTTACATATTATATTTTTATTTAAACCCGAACTTTTATGCGAATATTGAATATTTAAACATTAACTGCATAAATGTACGCATTGTTAACACTTTTCTTAAATACACTCAACGTCATATTCAAGATAATTTAAAATACTTTACAAAAACTGTTGGGATTTGACTTTACGATTAAAATTAAAGATGCTAGAGTGTACGCAGCTGAGAAACTCAAAAAGCGAGACTATAATAATTTCCATTTTTAACTTACAATTAAACATCGAGTTTTGGAGTGAAATAAATTGCACTGAGCTTATGAATTGGGCATTAAATTATCATCTAAACTTTAGAGTTTTGAAAATTGTACCTTGCAAAGAAAATGTAAAAACCATGTGTTTTTAACTGGGTAAATATCTCATTAAGAATTAAATAAATGAATATTATGATATAATTTCAAGAATAATCAAATTTTCTATTAGTAAATTCATCATGTTGAAATGAAATTGTGTAATGTTTAATTATTTATATAAACTTCAGTAAATATGCGTTAATTTACATGAAATTTCATTCCAATATTTCTATATTTCCAGTTTATTTCTACTTGGTTTCTCTGTATTTCTGTACTATTACTTTATTGCAAACTTTACTTCATTTACTTCATACTTTATATAATTTTTACTCCTGTTTAGCATGAAATAATGTTTGTTTTTGATAGTAATTCAATTTTAGACATTTAAAAATGTTTACTTGAAATATTTAACTTGTAAACGAAGAAAATTATGATGAAAAATGTAGAATTTTCAACTTGATAGTATTATTTTTTCAACTCAAAAGCAGGAAATTCAATTTCATTTAGAAGCGGACGAGTTTATTATTTATGTAAACCCACTGGTCAGCGTGCTAATTTACGCTGATGAATGAAAGGGCCTCATCGTAATTGACTTAACGGGAGTATCAGCAGCATCCAAAGCGATCGTGAACCCTTGTGGTCGGCGAAATCTGCATGTAGGTTGAGACGAACTCTCCATCCCTCACCCCGACGACGGATGTCGACGGGCCACTCTGAATTGACCGACGAGAAGCCTTGATTGTAATTCGTACGAAATTCGGGGTACAAATTAATTTCAAGCATGCAAATGTATGCTAAATGTTCTGGAATTCCTACAATTTCACATACGGAATTGTTTGAAAAACTTTTCAACGATTCTTTAATCAATCTGGAAAAAGTTATTTTAGCTTCAAATATGTCCTTGTATTTATATGTCCTTTGGGCATATTTGATTCGATGTATGATGCTAACTTCTTATTGCTTTTTTGTATTACTATTATATTTCATTTACAGATTGTCCTTATAAATTGTCTCAACTTTAAAAGACTATAAAATTTAAAAAGTATGCATTAAAAAATCGCATATAACCTAATTTGATAGAGACACTCTGTTTCTAGTAATAGAAAGGGGAAAATGGTTATATTTTCAATAGAATAACAAAAAATCAGACAAATTAAAGTAACTGTGAAGCATCGAAACTTTTTGAAATAAAGCATTTTGAAGAATCATCTTTGGAAAGGTTGCAACGGCCTTAATATACATCTGATAAATTTGAGTATGATTTAAATCGAAAGAATAAGGTCTCATCTATCTTATACAGGTAGAAAAATATAAATTCCTTGTTTAGTTTCCATGTAACATGTGATTTTGTAAACTTTAGTAGGTGGGAAACATAATTCCTCACCTTCTAAAAATGTCTAAACTTTGAGGGGCTATATTTGTTTAAATATGACAAATACAAAATCGTAAATGATTTTGGTTGATAGAGAAACTCTTCTTCTAAGAATATACGATTGAAAATTAGTTATATATTCATTCACATATCCAGAAAACAAGTCATACTGATGAGAAGCTGATTGTAACAATTCAAAACTTCTCAAATAGAATTTTTTTAATAATCAACTTTTAAATGGTTGTAACGGCGTTAATATAAACCTCGCAGTTTGAGATTGTCTTTAATCGAAAGGTAGAAGTCTCGTCAATTATATACCTTTAGAACAGTTAAATTCTCTTGTGTAGTTTGCCTGCAACAAACTTCCTGTTGTTTTTTTGTTGCCTTATAAGTTGTCTCAACTTGGAAAGACAGTAATTTTTTAAATGTATGAATTACAAAATTGCAAATGATCTTATTTGATAGAGACACTCTTTTTCTAGCTATAGAAAGTAGAAAAATTGTTAGATGTTTAATAGTATCACAAAAAGTTAGGCAAATTTAAATAACTGTGAAGCATCGAAACTTTTTGAAAATAAATATTCTGAACAAACTTTGAAAAGGTTGCAACGGCCTTAATCTAAACCTGACAAATTTGTGGGTGGGTATAGTCGAAAGAAAACGGTCTCCTCTGTCTTATACAGATAGAAAAATATAAATTTCCTGTTTAGTTCCCCTGCAACATGCGATTTAGAAACTTTAGTAAGTGGAAAACATACTTATTCTCCCTCTAAAAATGTCTAAACTTTGAGGGGCTGTATTTGTTTAAATATGGCAAATACAAAATCGTAAATGATTTTGGTTGATAGAGAAACTCTTCTTCTAATAATACACGATTGAAAATTGGTTATATATTCATTCACATATCCAGAAAACTATTCCTACTGAGAAGCTGAGATTGTAACAAATCAAAACTTTTCGAATAGAAATTTATTGAATAATCAACTTTAAAATGATTGTTACGGCCATAATATAAACCTTGCAAAGTTGAAATTAACTTTAATCGAAAGCTAGAAGCCTCCTAATTTATATACATTTAGAAAAATTCAATTTCCATGTGTAGATTGCCTGCAGTATTTGATTTTATAAACTTTAGTAGGTGGGGAACATAATTTCTCATCCACTAATTTCTTTCTTAACTTTGAGGGGCTGTAATTTTTTAAATATGCGAAATACAAAATCATAATTCATCTTATTCCATAGAAAAACTCATCAACTAATAACACACGATTGAAAAATGTTTATATATTCATTAATATATACATAAAACCATATAAACAAGCTAATTAGAACAAAACAAAACTTTTTGAAACGAAACGTTTTCAATAGTCTTTGAATAAACTTTGAACAGGTCTTGATGGACTTATTATAAAACTCAGGGATTTAAGTATAGGCTTAATTGAAAGAGGAAGTATTCTTCTATGTATTAAAGCTAGGTATATAACATTTTCTTCTTAAATTTTCCTGGAAAATATGATTTTTGTAAGCGTAATTTTGTCTCATGTTATAGAGAAATGAACAACTTCCGAAGGCTCCAGTGTCTTCATTATCGTTTTTGTCATTCGATAAACAATTGTTTTAACAAAAAGATATATAACTCTTACTGAAAATTAATTTTTTATATGATACTAACAGATACTAACCCATTTTTGCCTGCTTTTCTTATAATTTCATAACAAAGAATAATTTCATGTATTTTCTTATAGAATCTTTTCATTCCGAATTCCATGCCAACTTCCCATTGTTCCCAGCAAATCAATAAATATTCACCAAAGCAAAATGTATTCAGGTGTATCGATATTCCGCCATTTTATTTGTTTATACGCGCACACAAAGGATAAGGCAACAAAATTTTCATGCCCGCTTTATGCTGATGCTGAAAAATATTTTCTTTTACGACTACAAACCGGGAAATATCGACAAACTGTTTTTTCTTTCCGATTCCATGAAAACCAATACAAACGAAGGTTCATGTTGAATATTTACCAGTTTATTTTGTTGCTTCCTTTCGAAGGAAAACCCTCCGAAACTTGTACGTTAATAATAATAAGCCAAAAAATGGAATATTTCCAGGCAGCTGTTGCCCCTGTTGCCAAAGGCATTGACATGTAAGTTTATATCTCGCGCCAACTTCGGTAACTTGAACCCTTTTTGCTGCTGCGCAAACAAATAACAAATAAAAAAAGAATGAGTATAACCGTTGGTCAGCCGCTTGTACAACGCATTTATTGTCCGTAGCGTCTGTCGTTTTGCTCGAACATTAACGCCGTGTAACACTGCTAACCCACTGCTGTATGTATGCTCTGCACATAGGGCATTCCTGCAGTGCGAAAGGGTTGAGAGACGAAGGCGAGGGTGGAGCATTATGAACATGACATGAACAGGCCAACACACTGTTACCCATGCGGCTATGAACATGAACATCAACAGCGTAACTTTATAACGAACACGTCCTGATATGATTTTTTACAACCGGCGCGACGTGGCGGGAGAGTTTTTATGGCTGTTTTTCTCCCATGGCAAAAACTCGCATGAAATATGTGTGCGGCGCACGTGAAATGTATACGACGACGGGCGCGAGATGTGCATTTTGTTTTGCGTCGCAGGCGCGCGAATGCTTTTGTGGCGGGGTGTAAAAATCGGGAATGAAGTCCGACAAAACCCGTTCAAAGCGGCGACGATTTGAAATTTTCACAATTTAACTGTCAAACTTTTTGAACATTGGAAAGTTCAGGGGGGGGATGCGTTTATCTGCGTTTGTCAGTTTTTTTTTTCGTTTTTTTTTTAACTTATAGGATTGAAAATTTTGTAGTAATCTACTTTGAACGGTAATAACGGCATTGTTGCAACCCCCGAATGCTTCTATTGCGGAGAAACCGATACTGCTGAACACACCTTCTTCTCGTGCAGGAGGTGGAAACCCAAGAAGTTATCAACTGAAAAAGTGTTAAAGAGAACACTACTAAAAAAAAAAAAAAACGGCATTGTTATAAAACGTAGGAATTTGAAGTTTACTTCAATTGAAAGAGGAAGATTTACTCTATTATGTTCAGTTGAGAAAACATAATTTTATTGCTTAGTTTCTCAGGGAAAAGGATTTTTGTAAAATTTTTGCGGTGGTCAAACATTTGCCTACTTACCAAAAACTGTCTCAACTTTGAAAGGGTGCAGTTTGTTAAATATGCGAATTATAAATTAGTAAATATTCTTATTTGAAAGAGAAACTCTTCTTCTGTTCATAAAAGATTGATAAATGAGTCTATACTCATCAATATTACCGGGGAAACGGGAAAACTTAATTAATTGGTAAAAACTACACTTTTTGTATAATCAATTTTATATAGGTTTTAGTACTAACCTCAGAAATTTTAGAGCAACGGAAATAGAAAGAGGATGGTTTCCTCTATCAGGTACAATTAGTATAATATAATTTTCTTGTTTAGTTTTCCCGGAAAATGAGATTTTGTGAATTTCTGCAGTGGTCAAACTCTACCACTAAAAATTGTCTCAACTTTGAAAGGATATAGTTTATTAAATATAATAATTAGAAATTCGAGAATCATCTTACTTGACAGAGAGACTCTTCTTTTAGCAATAGAAGTTTGAAAAATGATTATCTATTTATTAATTTAGCCAGAAAAGTAGTAAAGCTGAATTATTTGACAACATTATTTGAATAACCAATTTTCAAGGGATGTAACGGTCTTATTATTAGTCTTACGAAGTTAGATATGCTTTCAACCAAAAGAGAAAGTCTTCTTCTATTAAATAAATTTAGGTAAATACAATATCCTTACTTAGTTTTCTTGGGAAAGTCGATGTTGTAAATTTCTGGCAAAATGACCAATACATTTGTTCACCTACTACAAAATTTTCAATTTTGAAAGGCTGCAGTCTGTTTAATATCATAATTACAAATTTGTAGACTATCCTAATGGATAGAGAATATTCTTCTAATAATAAAACTAGAGAAATATGGTTATATCTTTATTAATATAATCAGAAAACTAGTCACACTAAAGTTATTGGAGAAAATCGAGACATTTTGAATTGACAAATTTGAAAACGTTATAGCGGCCTTATTACTAACCTGCGAAATGTAGGAATGAACGGAATCGAAAGAGGAACTCTTCCTCTACTGATATGTGCAAGGATACTGAAATTTCCCATTTAAATTTTCAAAAAAGAGAGATTTTAAAATGCGTGTTTCTGCGTCATTTAGATATAAATTGATCAACTTTCGATGCCTCTAGTGTCTTTATTATAAGAATTATATGCTTGTAGATGAATTCATCGGAAAGAGGCACTAATTTTCTATAAGAAAGTAGGGAGTACGGTATTATATAATTCCTAGGGCAGCCAAAAAATAAGATGAACTGAAAATTATTAGGAAAAATTGATATAAAAGAACGTAAATCTTTTTACTTCCTCCTCCAAACTTCATTCTGAGAAAATATTTCTCATTACCCATAAAAAAAGCAAGAAAGGTAAACAGGTTTATAATCCTAGAATATCACTTGTGTTGTCTAAAATATTTACTTCAAACTTAGCACATCAAAGAGATGAAATTAAACCAACAACCAAAAAAGCCTGCAAAAAGTCGCAGAATCCCTTTAAGATGTTAGCAAAGCGGGTGGAAAAGTATACTAAGGGGAAAAAAAGACGAGCCTGTCGCTGTCGAGCGGTAGGAAAAGCGGTTTACACTTTGAAAAGGTAGACTAGACGAACGAGCCAGACTAATATAAAGTTGTGATATTCATTCGACGCTTCAAAAGCGCGCACTAATCTATGCGCTTTATCTGTGCGCTTAATCTTTCTTTACTCACTTTACCCGCTTGTATGTGTATTTTCGACGTAATTCGGGATTCAAAGACGCGACGCCGTCCCAACCGCCACCGCTGCCGCCTCCGAACGCCCGCCAAAGGTGGGTATATCACAAGTTTATACATTTTGCAATTGGGGTTGCCAGGAAGTTAACTCGAGAGGAATAAAACGATTTGCGGCGCACAGGAAATTGTAATAATGAATCAAATAACACGTATTAACTTTGATTATTATAATTAGCATATTTACTGGAGGTATTAACTTGTATTTATATGATTTAACTTGAAAAGAAACTCATTTTTTTAATTTAAACCGAGTTTCTGGGAAAAAGTTAGCAAAGCATTCGGAAAAATCGTAGTTTCTAATGAGACTAAACAAGAAAATTTTCTTCTTATGGCATTTTCTAAGAGAAGAAGACTTCTCCTTTCTCTTAAAGTCAACCTTAAACCTGTGAAGTTGATAGTAAGGGCGTTGCAAGCTTTTAAAGTTGATTTTTTTGAACATTTTCAAGGTTTTAATAACAGCTTTGGAATTAAATTTATTTACGTGATGTATTATTTAATACATACTAATTTTTCCAGCGACGTCTGATAGAGAAAGAGTCCCTCCTGCAAATAAGATCATCCACGATTTTGTAATTCTTTTAATTAAGTTCCACAGCCTTGCAAAAAAATAAAAAATTGAAAAATTGCAGAAAATATGTTTTGCTTAATACATTCATTCCGGGAAAACTAATCAAATATTTATTATTTTCTTAACTCTATCTAATAGTAGAAGAATTATTCTTTCTAATGTGATCAAAACGAAACTTGTGGTTTTTATGATAAAGCCGTTATGACCCTTCAAACTTGAGTTTTCCAAAAATATCGCATTTCTCTAATTATTTATTTAATTAAATGTATTTTCTAGTTATACTAATGACGATACAACTTATTTTTAAACATTTTCTGATAGAAAAAGAGATGCCCTTTCACCAAAGATCATCCGCGATTATATAATTCATTTAATTAAAACGCTGTAGGCCTGGAACAAATTTCTTTTCAATTTAAAGCGTTAAGAGTTTCTAGGAAAAAGTGGGAAAAAATTGTTAAAAATCATTTTTCCCAACGAAATCAAAATTGAAAATTATATTTTCCACCATTTACTAATAGAAGTTGAATCCTTCTTTCAAGAAAAACTAACCTCAAACCTGTAAAGGATATAATAAGCGAGTTATAACCTTTTAAAATTGATTTTACCAAAAAAAATCGACATTTTTCTATTAGGTTAACAAATAAAATCATATTTTACTTAAATTAATAAATATTTAAGGGAGTTTTCATCTCGGTCTGATAGAAGAAGAGTCCTCCATTCAAAAAAGAACTTCCACGAGTGTGTAATGTTTCTAATTAAAATGCTGTACCATTTTAAAGAAATACAATTGAAAAATTATTGACAGACACGTTTTAAATATTTTAAATTTCCAGGAAAATTAAACAAGACAATGTTATATTTTCCAAATGATCTAATTGAAGAAGAATCATTCTTTTTATTGACACCAATCTTAAATCTGTGGGATTTATAATAATGCCGTTACAGCCTTTCAAAGTGGAAACATCAAAAACCAAAGAAATCTGCTAACTTCCTTTCAATTCTTGTTAAGTCTATACAGAAACGTTAGCAGTCTGTCTTTATAAATACATAAGTTTTAAAAGAATAAGAAGAAACTATTTACCTCATCAAAATTAATTAAAATAAATCTAAACAGACGAAAAAAGCCTTTAATTAGTTAATCGTTTAATACTTAAACAAATTGAAAGGAATGTCTGGTATTTCCTCCCTTGAAATGGAAGAAAAATATTCCCAGTCTCGAAGAACTTAAGCTAATGTGTTTCTAAGACTTCCAGACACATTAGAATAAATTATTCCACCGCCTGTGATTTAACCCAAATGAGTTTCAATTAATTTAATTGCGCGTCTATTAGTTTGAAGATATTTTACGTTTCTTTTAACATTTTTCAGTTTTAACAAGTCAAGAAATGTAGAAAAATGGAACAAATTGAAATTCCTAGCATTCTCTGTGCATTACTTAAGAAAATTCCGTAAAACTATAAAGAAATCTTCAACTACAACAGTTTAAACCTGGAAGAAAACTGGAAGACATCGAGTTTTCTAGGTTAAGAAAATAAATATTAACTAAAACTTCGTTGTAAGAATATTAACAGAGTTGTGAGGATTCGTCGGCGTCGTAGGCCGCGGGTTTTTTTCGACTCAGTAATCCGGAAACGCATTCAGCTTATATTCCTTACAAGTTCTTATATTTTGCCGTATTCCTTTCGCAGTGGTGGGGGTGTTGTAGTGCAAGGGCCGGTTTTGTCTTGTAGTTTCAGCCACTTATATCGCCTTTTCTTCGTCGAGGCCGGGCGGTAGAGCTTTCGTGTTTCTCGGGATTTTCCACTTGTGCGTTTTCCACGTGACGACTTCAGCTTCGTGCGGCGCGACCCACACAAAGCAGTTCTGAGCGCCGTGTGCGCGTGCATTTCTCGTCTGCGGGCTGAAATTGCCTTTTCCTTGCGCTTGTCAGGGGGCCGGGAAATTCATATTTCGCCTTGAACACGAGTACTTAGAGCACATACAAATTGATCGCTCGATACTTTATCATGCGTGTAAACAGATAAATCAAAGTTGCCCAGCTTTGATTAGCTTATATTTCGAATTTATTTCAGACATATTTATTTCTAAATAATTTTGGTTGGTTTTTGAACATGACATTTCAACAAACGTTCGTTCTTTTTAAATTAGCTTGGTTTGAAATGTATTTTTTGGCAATACTACTGAATATTAAACTTTTTCTTTCTACATTTTCTGATAGAAGATGGTTCCCTCTTTCATATAAGATTATCCATGATTTATTATTTCGTTAATTACCTTTTAAAGAAAGAAAAGTTTGAAACATTGAAGTAGAATGTTTCGTTGGATTATTTTTCAACATGTTCTGTTTAATCAATTTTTCTATGCTATGTGCTATGTTTTGTATCCTATATAAGAAGAACTCTTCTTTCGATTGAAGTCAAGTTTAGACTTGTGGGATTTATAACAAGGCCGTTACAAGGTTTTAAAGGTGGTATTTCACGAAATGTATAATTTTTCTAATTAAATTTGGAATTAAATTAATCTTTTGGGTGTACTAATAACTATATAATAAATTTTCTTTCTTCCTATGATATAAGAGGAGGTTTTCTTTCAAATAAGACCCTTCACAAATTTGTAGTATTTTTATTTAAGATTCTATGGCCATTTATAATTAATAAAGCATGAAAAATTACAAAAATAACCGTTTTGGAAATTTAAAATTTCCAGGGAACTAAAACAAGAAAATGTTATATTTCTATACTGATCTAATTGTAGAATTATCCTACTTTCTATTAAGATCAACCTTAAACCTGTGGGATTTATAATAAGTTACTTACAGCCTTTCAAAGTTGAAACATAAGAAGCAACATGTAATTTTTACGACTTTTGACACAATAATGTAGATAACCAATCATACAACAAACACAGAATAGTCATAACCAAAATACAACTAATACCAATTAATTTAATGACAATGCAATAATTCCAATACATTGGAGCCTCTTTTCTCCTACAACTTTCTCCTAAACATTCGTCAACATTCAAAATTTGAGGAATAAGCAGTGAAATCTTGACATTTCAGTGTAATAAGTATATATCAAAGGATTTCTACTGTAAGGCGATTAATTTTAACTATTTTAGGTTCTAGAATAACGACTAAACACACAAATAACTATGGAAATGCCTAATTTTTTTGCAACAATTTTGAGTTAAATTATTGTTTGCCAACTTTGTAAAGTTACCCCTTTAATCAATTTTTCAGAAAAACTATGCATGAAAATTGTATACTACTCCTTTTATCCTATATAAAAAGAACTCTTCTTTCGACTACAGTCAAGTACAAACTTGTGGGACTTGTGATAAGACTGTTACAAGCTTTTAAAGTTGGTGTTTCACGAAATGTATAATTTTTCTAATTAAGTATGAAATTAAATTTATTTTCTGGCTATACTAATAACTATATAATGCATTTTCTTTCTTTCTATAAGAGAGGAAGATTTCTCCTTTCGAATAAGACCACTTACGAATTTGTAATATTTTTAAATAAGATGCTATAGCCATTTAAAGTAAAGAAAGCGTGTAAAATTATACAAATAACCGTTTTCAAAATTCAGAATTTCCAGGGAACTTAAACATGAAAATGTTATATTTGTCTATTGGTCTAATTGAAGAATAATCCTACTTTCTATTAAGATCGTCCTTAAACCTCTGGGGTTTATAATAAGGTACTTACAGCCTTTGAAAGTTGAAATATAAGAAGCAACATGTATTTCTTATGACTTTTGACCGAATAATGTAGACAACCAATCATACAACAAACACAGAATAGTCATAACCAAAATACAACTAATACCAATTAATTTAATGATAATTCAATAATTCCAATACATTTGAGCCTCTTTTCATCCACAACTTTCTCCTAAACATTCGTCAACATTTAAAATTTGAGGAATAACCAGTGAAATCTTGACATTTCAGTGTAATAAGTGTATATCAAAGGATTTCTACTGTAAATCGATCAATATGAACTATTTTAGGTTCTAGAATAACGACTAAACACACAAATAACTATGGAAATGCCTAATTTTAGCTAATTTTGAAACAAATTAGAGTTAAATTATTGTTTGCCAACTTTGTAAAGTTACCTCTTGATTGTACTAAATCCTTACAAAGTATTTAGCTTCGTTTATAGCAATGTCGAATTCAATCTGATATAATCTAGAACAATTTCTAAAATCCCTTTTCCTTATTTTCTTAACGTAAAATCATTAATCTTTAAACGAAAAAATCAATGAGTAAAAGAAATAGGGAAACCTAAAAGTCTGCTGCATTGTTCTCGATGTTTGTACAACCATCGTCCCCTTCCATCCAGTTGCATTCACCATTGCTGCAATTGCCATAATTATGCAATACATTTCCCTACTTACCACTAACGCAATTGCTCCTATTAATGCCCTCGTACTGTTGCCAACCACCCCGTCCTCCATCGTTCTGGCAGCACTCTTTCGCTTTTAACAAAAAGAAAGCTGAAAGGCATTTGCATTTTTCCTCGGCCAACCATCGACGACGACGACGGCGACGGCGACGCCGACGAGATGCAAGATACGCACGATGAAATTAAAGCAGTAAAAAATAATAGCGTATGGTATGAAAATAACCATTAAAATGTTTTCGTTCGTTGTTCGCTGTAATAGAAAACTTTGCCTCATCTACGGCTACGGCTAGCTTTACAATGCTAAGGCCTGTTTGGTAACTCTTGTTACCCCTGCTACTCCTGCAGCTACTGCTCGCCAGCAAAGACCACAAGTATTTTTAATGCGCCCGCATGAACCCAACAAGCACAAAACATATTAAATTGGATTATACTCAACTACGATAAAGGCTAGCTTAATTTTATATCATTGCTTCTGTTTTTTTTCTTTTGTTCGCATCGTAAGAGGTTATAGAGAAAATGAGCTTGAATAACATTTTAAAGTAATTATTTCGTTGTTAAATATATTTACTTAAGGAACAAAGCTTATAAAGAACGCCAACTTTTTTTTTGAGATTTACGATCATCCAGTTAACTCAAAACGTTCCAAATTCAACAATTTATTGCATAACTTTATAGATATTTGCATAACTTACAGCACAGTTTACTTTTTTCCAATTTAAACTCCATATTTAAGTAATAAATTGTTGCCATGAACAATCGCCTCTTTTTGAAGTTGCCCTGCTGCGTACATTCTAGCATCCTTAATATTGATCACAAACGAAAAGCTGTACACTTTTTGGAAAATATATGAAATTGTTTAGAATATGACGTCGAGTATTTTAAATTTAAATTTAATAATTTTAAGTTTAAATTACATGCTTTTATACAGCTTTAAAGCGAAAGTTCATTTCTTCGCAAAACAATTGAATTAAATATACAAAAAATATAGAAATTATTCCTTTCCTCAAATTTAGTTAATGTCATATTCAAGGAAATTTAATTATCTATAAAACGAATTATAAATTAGCCTCATCGCTTTAGTATAATTCTCTCAATAGTGAACGCAAAATCGCACAACGTTATTTAAGGGGAAAAATGATGTCGTTTTTGCCCTGCTGCGTACATTCTAGCATCCTTAATATTAATCAAAAATAAAAAGCTGTACACCTTTTGGAAAATCTATGAAATTGTTTAAAATATGACGTCGAGTATTTTTAATGAAAAATTTAAATTACATGATTTAAACAGTTTTAAAGCAAAAGTTCATTTCTTCGCAAGACAATTGAACTAAATATACAAAAAAAATATGGAAATTATTCTTTTCTTCAAATTTAGTTAATGTCATATTCAAGGGAATTTAGTTATCTATAAAACGAATTATAAATTAGCCTCAACGGTTTAGTATAATTCTCTCAATCGTGTACGCAAAATCGCACAACGTTATTTAAGGGGAAAAATGATGTCGTTTTTGCCCTACTGCGTACATTCTAGCATCCTTAATATTTATCAAAAATAAAAAGCTGTACACCTTTTGGAAAATCTATGAAATTGTTTAGAATATGACGTCGAGTATTTTTAATGCAAAGTTTAAATTACATGATTTTATACAGCTTTAAATCGAAAGTTCATTTCTTCGCAAAATAATTGAATTAAATATACAAAACATATGGAAATATATTATTTATTTCCAAATTTAGTTAACGTCACATTCAAGGGAATTTAAGTATCTATAAAATGAACTACAACTTAGCCTCATCGGTTTAGTACAATTCTCTCAATCGTGTACGCAAAATAGCACATCGTTATTTAAGGAAAAAAATGATGTCGTTTCTATCGCACTGATTTTGGAGTTGGTCCACCAGAGGGTACGTGGTGGACCTTAATTTTGATCCTAAATCAGAAGCCAAACTGATTTTGGAAAGTTTATACATTTTTTTGCATACGTCGTTAAGTATTTTCTAAGAAAAGTTAGATTTACATGGTTGTATTTTGTATTAAAGTGAAACTTCATTTTTCGCATAAAAATTGGAATGAAAAATTCGAAAAAATAATAGAAGTATACTATTATCAAAAAATAATTGACGTCATATTCAAGGTAATTTAATTACCTATAAAACGATATATCACGTACCCATAGCGATTCAGTATAATTCTCTCAATCCTGTACGCAAAATCGCACAACGTTATTTAAGGGAAAAAATGATGTCGTTTCCATCGCAGTGATTTTGGAGTTGATCCACTGCGTACTCTCTAGCGTCTTTAATTTTGATCCTAAATCAGAAGTCAAACTGTTTTTGGAAAGTTTATACAATTTTCTTGAATACCTCGTTGAGTATTTTCCAGGACAACTTAGAATTACATGGTTGTATTCAGTATTAAAGTGAAACTTCATTTTTCGCATAAGAATTGGAATGAAAAATTCGAAAAAAATAATAGAAATATACTATTTTTAAAAAATAATTGACGTCATATTCTAGAGAATTTCATTATCTATAAAATGAGCCTATATTCGGCTAAATCAGTTAAGTAGAATTTTCTCAAACACGTTCGCAAACTCAAATTATCTGAGAAAAACGCGTTTAAAAGTTGGTAAATATAAGAATACCATATTATTTTCCTGAGCTTTCTTGATTATAACTTCGTAAATATTGAAGCTATCGACTTGCAATTTTAAGACAATATTCTTGAATAGTTTAGCTGTTGATTAAGACCATTTCCCAAAATGATGTTACCTCTGAAATGAAGTTACCCCCGATAAAACTTATGGAACGATAGAGCGTTTTACTAATTATCAACCATTTCCAAATGTAAACACTCTATTAATATGAAATAATGCAATAATAGCAACAATATAACTAGAAGATAGGTTAGGGAATATTCCTTTATGCTACCTAATCAAATTATAGACATTTACCAATTCTAGGAAACAGCAATATGATCAAAATATTCAATTCAGCAATTACTCAAACAATTGCCAGATAATATCCGGTCTCCTCTGCATTTCCTCGCTTATTCTCCTTCACCGTCTCTCTCCATCTATATATCTGCTTATAGGAAATTGTAGGACAACTAATAAGCACTTTCAAGAAGAACACAAGAGGAGCGGTAGACAATACTGCATCCAGTTTCCCTTTTGCCGCCGCCGCAGCCGACAAGATGAAATACATGGCTCGCTTCGCGCGGGTTGGCAGCACACGTTTAATAAGTCTTTCTGTTCGATAACTTTCAAGACGCGCCGCGTTTCCCACTTGAAACTCAAACGCCGCCTTTAATGACATTATAAAGACCATTGAGGATTGTTATTGCTATGTAGTGGCGGCGGCAGGCGTCCCATATTGACTGGAAATGCGTTTTGTGGCATTTCAGTGGCGAAACAGCCTCCCCCAATATTCGAGAGCATGCGAGGGGACCGATTCGGGCTATTACTTACATTACTTACTATAGGGTGCCTCAAATAATCTCCTTATCATCACCCGAAATATGAATTATTCCCCTTTGAGAGAAGGGAGAGAAGTGGGAGAGGGATTGGTTACCCTAGTTGTTGGTATTTCTCTTGTGCTACTAAAAATTTGAATTATTTCTCATTAAATATCGGTATAATTCAAATTTTCGACATGGGAGAGAAGAAAGGGAAGAGGAGAATCGGTTAGGATGAAATATTGTTGAGGGTTATTGAATTAACGAGTCGTTTTTTTGTTTAAATTGTTGGTTAAGTGTTTAACGGGTTTAATGGGTTGCATATTTTAAATTTAAGTAAACCTTTCTTAGCTTTACAGCTTTTTAAGCTGTCAAATGATTTTTTATGACTTGTTTTTGACTATACAGATCAGATTAAATTATTAAAAGCTATAATGTTATTAATTAGTAAATTTCATGCTTTTTAGTATGGCTATGGAAGTATATGGAGTTGTCTATATTAAAAACAAGAAATACATATTTTACATTGTTTTATCGGTATTTTTTCATACCTTAATTTGTAAAATGTATTTCGAACTCTCGGACCCCATCCATCCCTTACGACCTCTCTCCTCCGACCCACATCTCGCCCTTGCCAGAGTCACTCTCTCAATCCGGGACATGCTCTTGTCTCCGAAGTACCATGAATTACGTCCGATCACCTGGATCTTCTGAAATGTCGGGTTATATGTGCTGCTGCTAATTCTACTTTGTCTCTCCTGTTCTTCCACTTTCCTTCCTATTCTCCGCACGAGTTCTTCCACAGAGCCCTTCATCGTCCATATAACCCGGACCACCATATCGGAAAGCCTGGTATGCCCTCCTTCTCCTCACCGCTCACATACTAGACCCTCTGTTCACGCACCACTCTCACATATTTTTCACAAGCCTTTCATTCCTCATTCTCATCAATTTCCCTTGATACCTCACCTGACCCTCCCCGATTCCTGAAGAACCAATGATAAAAAATTAATCCTAGGCGGTTAAACGCCACTAGCCCTGCGAACCAATGATAAGTTGCCTATGTTAAATTATGTGTATGATAAGTGGCCTATGTTAAATTGATGAAATACCCATGAAACATCAATTACAATGATTATTTGCCAAATACTTACCTCTCAAAATATTTGCAATACTTTAAAATTATCAATAAACAACTTTATACCTTCCAAAACACATTGATAAATAATTTCTCATAACATAATATGTTTCCAAAGTTTCGAAATACATCTTCCCCTTATTTATAGAGCATTTCCATTGTTGACATTTCCCTTATGCCTTATGCATGGTGCCTTATCTGCTCTCCTCTTCTGGAGCTATATTCCAAAAATTCAAATTATTCCTCATTAAATACTGCTGTAATTCAAATTTGGGGGCTCGTCGGATCCTGATAGGGTAGGATAGGGGAGGTTAAGATGAATTATGATGACGATGTGGGATATTTACGTGTTGCTTTTTGTTCGCAGGGCCTTACTGGTTGGCACACGATGAGCGGTAGTAAATAAACGTCAACGCTGTACTGCACTGGGCTGTGTTGGTGGTGCTGGTGAGTTTCTTGGCGTTTCTTTGGTCTATTTTATTTATGGCATCGCTATATGAAGGCAAACTTTAAACGTAATTATTGTCTCTTTAATACTACATGACGGCGGCGGCGGTAGTGGAGACGGTGAAGGCGGCAGAGGCGGTCGCGTTTGGCTATGAGTGGTTGAAAAGTCGCCTGCCTTTGTCTTGGCAAACGATGTTGCTTTTAATGTTTCGCGCTTCGGTAAATAGACGTTTCATTTAATAAGTTTCACAAGAATTCTTTTGGCTATAGTTTTCTTTAGTGTTTTGTTTAATTTATTTCCTTTTTAGACTAATAGAAATATTTATTTTGAATTTCAATTGAAAATTAATTATATTTCTGCAAAAAAAAAACATTGAATTATCACAGTTTTTCGCTAAAATTATGCATAAAAACGTGTAAAATCAAAGAAAACTAATTTCTACTAAATATCTACTAAAAGAAATTAAATTATTCAAACTTTCATGTATAATTTTGCGTCCCAAGTTTGTTTTTATTAATTTAAATTCATTTTTAACTCACTAAAATATTTACATATCTACATTTACAGGGATATCTACATTTTTCAGAAGAAAATTGAACTGTATGAATTTAACTGAATAACGTTGAACTTTTGCTAAAATTACACCTCCAAACAACAAATTTTACAGATTCACTTAAATTTATGCAAAAAAAAAACATTGAATTATCACATATTTTCGCTAAAATTATGCATAAAAACATATAAAATCAAAGAAAACTAATTTCTACTAAATTTCTATTAAATTCTACTAAAAAACATTAGATTACCTAAACTTTTATATATAATATTGCGCCATAAGTTTGTTTTTATTAATTTAAATTCATTTTTAACTCACTAAAATATTTTTACGGATTGATATATTAAAGATTTTCATTAAATACTTTTCGGGATGTCTACATTTTTCAGAAGAAAATTGAACTGTATTAATTCACCGCGCGAAAACTCACCGCTGCTAAAAATCTCCGATAGGAAAATTCACCCCAGGATGGTGCCCGGGGCCATTGCGCCTCTAGCAGATATTATTCCGTAAACAAAAGTATTACGTGCATATATAATTAATTTAAATGAAACTGACGTCTAAAACGAAGGCGTCCAAGAAAACAAATCAGCTGTGACATATGAGTATATATACAGAATATTTTGATGTCCGTGTTCTTCACCGAACTAACAATAAGCGTAAAGAAATTAATTGCTCAGCATTTCCTCTGCACATTCGTGGATATGTCTCATGGGTTATCAAACCGTATTTGATAGAACTTGTCTGGTAATTAATTGCGTGATATTCCTTAACAATGATTGAAACTCATAGAGGACAGAACAAGTTGCTCGTTTAGGGGCACTTGATATAAAAGAGCGCGAAGTTAACGAGACACGCAGTTATTTTACAAGCGGTGAATTTACTCGCGGTGATTTTTCTTAGCGGTGAATTTACCGCGGTGAATTTACGACGGTGAATTTCAGCGGTGAATTTTCGTAGATCCCTTATTCCGCATGGTTCTACAAACATCAAACTATCAAGATTTAAAAAAGAAGTCATAAAAAAGCCGATACAAGTATTTTAACCATATGAGCAGGTGAAATCAAAGCTCTCACCTGCCGTTTGTCCAGCAATTAAGCGTTGTGTTTGGCCAGAGTATGAGGTTTCGTGGTCTGAGAATTCGGCTTATGTGCAGCGGTCAGTGGCGAAGGGCGAAGCAGATTATTACCTGTCTTTCGATGCGCCATTGAAGCCTGACGCAGCTTGAGGCAGTTTTGTTTTATTTACGCCTCGTTACGCGGCTGAATGCAGTTTTGGTACGCCCACCTGCCGGATTTCGGTTGTCGATACTTGTACTTCACGTTTACGATACTGAACACGTAGCACAATCATGCAGAAAGAAAAAAAAAACAACGATAGAGGCAGGTGCAAGTGAATTAAGACACGCTAACTTTATATAAATGTATTTATATAATAATGAAGTTGAAACAAAAAGAAAAGGTCTATGAAAGATGAAGCAAAACTGATTTTCCATAAAATTTATTTATCTTTAGTATTAGGTTAACGAACTCAATTGCATTCCATTTATAAACGGATAAAAGGATATTATCGTTATAATTTCTGATTAAGACAAAAATTTAATTTTAATTGAATATAACTTCAATAATAATTACCGGATATCACACAAACATCATGAAAATCTGCATAATAATAAAATATGTTTTCATAAATTACACTGGCAAATTTGAGTGATATAGGTTAATTATTAATGTAGTTATAAACAATTAAAAATCAACAAAGTACTAATAAGACCCGTAATGATAAAGACTCAAGAAGGGGAAATAAATATTCAAGAAAAGACAATTATAAGACAAATAGTGGCACCAATCACTGAAGATGACGGCACAAAACGGAGAAGAATAAATTAAGAGATAGCCGCAGAACTTGGAGGCGAAACAATAACACAACTAATAAAAAAAAAAAACAGAATAAAGTGGTTCGGACATGCATGGAGAAAAAATGATAACGATCCAGTAAAACACATAATCGACTGGCGGACAAACACCCGGCGCACCAGAGGAAGACCCAGAAACACTTGGATATAAGAAGTAGAGAAAGATCTGGTAGAGCTAGGGGTGAAAAACTGGAGGAAAAAAGCCACCGAAAGAGAAAACTGGAAAGCACTCACCACCTAAAGATGAAATTAAGTAAAGTTGAATTTTTGTCACAAACAGAAAATTATGATGATAATATAGATCATACTTCAGTAAATATTTGGAAATGTATTGGGCCAAACATTGTAAAAGTTATTGACACGTTTAAACTTGTATTTCCGATCATCGAGATCAAATTTCTCGAAATTTTGACAATTACAATCAAATTTATTTAGTTTCTGTTCAGGAAGTCAGGATCATATGAGAACATACGAATATGTTATATCAAATTTTCGAAATAGTCTTATACCTACACTATTCACCGATATGCTAACAGAATTTCAAGTCAATAGATGCACTATTTACAAAGTTATTGCTAATAAAGCTGATGAAAATATGAGTATTCTTATATTTACAATTAGACAACTGTAAAGCGTTTCTTGTCACAACGTTTTTTGACTTTGCGTACACGATTGAGACAATACTACCAAACCAATTTTGTTGAATCCGAGCTATTTTTATCTATACTTAAATTTGCCAGAATATGATGTAAATTATTTGTTGAAAAACCATATTTAATTATTTTTTAGCGAATTTTTATGCGAAAAAGAAATATATTATTGTAAATATATTAAAAATATATAATTTAACTTTAATTGTTTATAT
>JAODAC010010021.1:0-26616 GCA_027575185.1 Mimaenictus wilsoni
TGTGTGTGTGTGTGGGAGTGGGTGTGTGGGTGTGTGTGTGGGTGTGTGTGTGGGTGTGTGGGTGTGGGTGTGTGTGTGTGTGTGGGTGTGTCTGTGGTGTACACACACACACACACACACACTCACACTCACATACACACATACACACATGATGTGCAATAGTTTGTTCTCTGTGTTCTATTCGTTTTATAGAAGTGCATAAGTATAGAAATGTAGGCAACACATTATAAAGTAGAAATTGATTTAGTTGTTTTTTCTAATGCTTATATGTCTAGGAGTAATTAAGATAAATTAATCAACTTTGGTGTAATGGTATGTAATTGGTATGATGAAACTATAGGATTTTCATGTTGTGATTTTCGTTTAGATTAGTTTTTTGAAGAGTTATGCACTTTTTTTATTTAAGAAGAACCGAACTAATCATGAATTAGTGAGGTGAGGTTGAAATTGATAGTTTCATTGCCATTAGTTTGTGAATTTATTAGCTTAAACCATCATAAAGTTGATTGAATATAATTACATTTATTGTTGTCTAACAATTAATTATTTTCAATCGAAAATAGAATGGTAAAACATATTTTTTACTGCTATAAAACAATGTACACATTTCAGTATCGGTTCTGATTAAGAAATGACATACATATCCAACGGATCTTCATATCCGTACTGGTAGTACACGTAGTTCTAGACAATTTATTGTCAGTGAGTAAATGTGTTAATAGCATTACATATCTGCATGCACGACGTGCCGTGAGGAAATAGACTTGATAGAAATGGTACTCGTGAAGAAACGGGTAACATTCCATGTTCTTTGTACCATATATAATAGCTTTTCCTGTTTTATTATGTTATCATTTTGTACATCTCTTTCGTTACTTTTAGCGGCTCATGCCACGAATATTGCGAATGTTTGAAAATTGTTTATGGTGAAATAAGGAAGTACATAAAATTTGCTTTAATATAACATCTTAATCATAAAATTTGATAAAATAGTTCAGGAGTTATCATTATTTTAAGAAGGAATTTCTTTTTCAAAAATAAAAACTGAAATTGTCTTGTAGATTTTTAATTTCCCTGATTTCAAATCGTTTTCAAATCTTTTCTAGGGCTATAAATGAAATTCAACCAACACTTTATGCAAGTGCGTTAAAATAGCTTTAATATAATCTATAAATCATAAAATTTTATTAATCCGTTCAGGAGTTACGATAGGTTAAACTTTTTAAACCATTGTAATAAGTTTAAAAGTTCCGGACATCGAATATTTGCTTTGGGCACTTCCACCAACGTACACGACGAATATTACAAATGTGAAGAAATTGTTTTAAGACTATAGGAAAGTACTTAAGATTTGCTTTTACTTAAACACTTACTTATAAAATTTGGTAAAATAGTGCAAAAGATAAAACAGTTTAAAAAACAAATTTGTTATACGAAATTTAGAAATTGTCAAATATATTTTTCAGAGTCATGTCTTAATATTGTTATAAAGCCGCATTCATAAACATAACATAAATTGTGTAAAATCTCTATAAAAGTGCGTTAAATTAGCTTTAATATAATCTATAAATTATAAAATTATATTAATCAGTTCAGGAGTTATGATAGGTTAATCTTTTTAAACAATTGTAATCAGTTTGAAAGTACCGGGCATTAAATATTTGCTTTTGTTACTTCTACCAACGTTCATGTCGAATATTACATATTATAAAAAATTGTTTAAAGTACACAAGAAAGTACATACAATTTTCTTTTTTTTATTACCTCATTTATAAAACTTGATAAATTAGTGCAGAAGTTATAACAGTTTAAAAAATGGATTTGTAATTCGGAAATTAGATCGAACAGATTTTTTATTAATTTTCTGATGTTAAAAATTGAATATCTCAAAAACAAAAAATGATAGCGCCTTAAAATTTTGTGCATCCATGAAAAACATGATAACACATATTTGACTGCTTTTCCCATGTCCATACTTCATTTTCCATGGAAGAAATTAACATTTAAATTACAACATACCTTTAACATTCATGATAAAACATAATTAACTGTGTTTTTTTGCATAAATGAGGATATTAAATTGAAACTCTGCAAAAACTAGCCTAGTCTTACCATACTTCACCTTTATTTCTACATTACGAAGAATTAATACACGAAATTATTAGTTTCTAATTAAATTCCTTGATTTTTCTTAAAAAAATACCGAAAAAAACGCCGTGAGAAACAAAACTAACCCAAATTATAACAAATTAAATATAAACTCATCTAATAACTATAGTATTAAATGAATACGTTAATTAACATTCGTGTTGGTGAAAATTTCAGCTGGAACACCGTCTTAAAACTTAATTACAGCTCGATTTTAATTATACAGTCACAAAAAAGTGCGTCAATACTATCGGAGTGTTATAAAACCGAGCGCGTTCGTTACTCGCGCTCGTTTTCTCCAGTTCTTCGGCAAAAACACAGGAAAAAAGTGGCGACGGCGGCAGACAGGAAATGAGTTCTTTACAAACGAAAAGCGGCAGACAACGCGTCGATTTAACGCGAGGTGTGCTCGCCTTCGTTCCTGCCGCTATCATGCAGAAGCTGAAATGTTTGTTACGCCGCATGAAGAACCGAAAGTTTATAAATAGAGACCTTCTTTCATGCCGCCGTTGGCGAAGAGAGGAAAGAGACGTTGGAGAGGAAGGTAAGAGAGATAATCTCCACGGTGAAGAGCTGCTTCTGCTTCTGTTTTTGTTTTTGCGAATGGTTGCTTTTCTTGGTGTGTTTTTCCTCGGCTCCTGGAGAGGCCGAGGCACTTGTCTCGTTTGTGCCAAACTGGTGCAAAGTATCTGTGTCTAGTGTGCCGTCAATATTTTGACAGATCTTGGACAGGAGGAGGTGGAGGAGGGTGTTCTTCAAGTCGGGATGGGTGTAATTTGAGAGGTTTTTCGAGTGTTTGCTTGGAGGATGTTCCGTGTTCGTTTTGGTGGTGTTTGACATGTTTAATGCGTGGTTTTTCGTGTTTTGCTTGAGTTTGAGATGTTCTAAGTAGTTAGGTTGATGTTTCAGATTGATAGTTTGTACTTAAGGTGATTTCTGTAGGTTAAATGTTTTTAAAACCTCATTTTTGAAGAGCTTTCGACCAATTTATTTCATTTTCAAATCGTTGATTTTGTATTTCCCTAAGCTACAGCCGTTTTAAAGCAATATCAGTGCGTTGAATTTGATTTTTAGACATTGTATGTGAAAGTACATTTAATTAGCTTTAACATAGTCAGACAATTATAAAATTGGTATAATTATTTCAAGAGTTATGTTAATTTAATTATTGAAATCCATTTTAATCAATTTGACATTTTAAGTTACTGAAAATTTGCTTTTCTTAAGTCTAGCACCTTATACGTAGAATATTGCACATTTAATGAAATTGTTTAATATACAGAAGAATATACATAAATCTTTCTTTCATTTAAGATCTTATTCATAAAATTCGGTAAAATATTACAGCAGTTATAGTAATTTTTAAAAATGTTCTTCAAAAATTAAGATTGAAATTTTCATGATATTTCATTTCCTTGAATTCAACTCGTTTATAAACAAAATACATGGCAATTAGTAAAATTACATAAGGCATCTATGAAATTTTGTTAAATTTGCTTTAATATAATATATAAATCAAAAAAATCTATTCATAGTTTCGGGAGTTATGATAAGTTAATCTTTTTAATCCATTTTAGTCAGGTAGAAAGATCCCGCCATTGAATACATGCTTTTGTAACTTGTACCAACTCTCACAACGAATATTACATATTTTTGGAAATTGTTTAAAGTACATAGGAAAGTAGATAATATTTGCTTTTATTTGTTCCCACATTTATAAAATTTGATAGAATTGTGCTGAAATTATCACAGTTTAAAGAACAGATTTGTTATTTGAAGAATTCGAAATTGTCAAATAGATTTTATATTTTCAGGACTTTACTTTGTTATCAAGCCCCATCCGTGAATAGTAGCAAAATTGTATAAAGCGTATAAGATAGTCCGTTAAACTAGCTTTGATTCAATCTGTCAATAATTAAATTATGCTGATTAGTTTTGGAGTTATGATAGACTAATCAAGTTAATCCATTGTAATAAGAAAGTTACCAACATATAAACTTATGTGACTTCTTTCAACGTATACGACGAATATTACAAAATTTTTGAAACTATTTAAAGAGCACAAGAAAGTACATAAAATTTTCTTTAATTTAATGTATAATTCATAAAATTTAGTAAATTATTTTCGAAGTTAGGACAGTTTAAACAACGAAATTGTTCCTGTTGAAAATTTTACCTGACAATTTTTGCATTTCACTCCAGTTTTAGACCGAAACATTGTAAATTTTACATATTTAACAATTGCATAATATGTACACTTCAAGTTTTCTTAAGTTTACATCTATTTCTAAACGAATTTCATTCAAATGTTTCTTTAAAAGCAGAATTAAACACCACTTTACAAAATAAAGCTTGTAAAATGAATCACTACATCACTGCAAATAGTATTTATAACAAAGTATACACAAAGATTACATTCTGTACCACATTGCCATTTGTTATTTAAGCATCATGATGATTACGATTGTCAGTGCGCTAATAGCGTCCCATTGTTGTTGAAACGACGCAGTGGCTGCCACTTATGGACGATATTTTATTAACGTTTTTAGTAGTCATTCGCCGAGAGTTATAACAATCACCATTAAAATACGAATATTCGCGGTACAATGTTGCAAAAAAATCGCATTACACTTATGTGTGCACTACCCGCACCAAGCTCGTGCCAGCCAACCACGTTTACACGTTTTATAACCTCAAACAGAAATAAAACGAGTCTTAAAATTACGAAAAATAATTTCATTTTGTATTTGCTAAAGTTAAATTAAAAATTATGCTTTTTACAGTTTAGCTTGACAATTCTTGTGTGTTTTTGTACAATTAACGGTATAACTTTATAATTTGTCATTTAGTAATGAACGTTTCGGATAGAAATTAAAATTCTTGGAATGAAAATGTCGAAAGCGAAAATTGAAATACTTTTAAAACGGCTTTAAAATAATATCTAGGGTTTAAAACCAAATTTGACATAATAGGTATGAAAATACATAAAATTATCTTTCATTTAAGCTACCATTCGTTAAATTATATCAATAAATTTGCGAGATATGATAGTTTAATCTTTACGAAAAATTCTAAGTAAATTTAGAGTTGAGCATCTCCAATTTTTGTTGTATTTCGATTTTTATCAGTTAGTTTATGATGAATATTGCAAATTTCTTGATATGGCCTATAACACATAGGAAAGTACACTTAATGTGCTACATTTTAAAGCCTTATTTATCAAATTTTGTCTAATAGTTCAGGAGTTATAGTAGTTTTAAAAATGAGACTAGTTCCCTGGTAATATTTCTGAAATTTTATTTTATAACAATTTTTAACAATAATAATAACTATTCAGGAAAAGGGCACAAAGTGTGGCAGAAAGTGTATAATATCGACTATCTTTTAAACCATTCATCCTAAAATTACATAGAATATTTCAGAAGTTATGAATGTTTTATATTTCAAATCATGGTGACTCCATGCAAATAGACAAACTGAGTAAAATCAATTTGTTAATTAAACGTAGTTTATAGCTAGTAACAAAGCAAAATTTAAATTGATATATAACATGAGGGAAAGTATATAAAATATACTTTCAATTAAGCCCTTATCTATGAAATTATGTCGAATAGTTTACGAGTTACAGCAATTTGAAGAATTCAAGAATGATCTTTGTACGTTTTTCTGGAAACATATTTTGTATGTGACGACCCTTTTAATCAACAATAATAAATATTTATAAAATGTAACGAAGCGTATTATAAAGTAGATAGAATCGGCTATCTTTTAATACATTAATCACAAAATTCCATAGAAAAACACGAATGTTTTGAATATTTTAAGTTTAAAATCCATGCAAATAATCGAACGGGGTAGTTGATAGCCATCATTTCTAGGTTTCTATAATTTATTATTGTTTAATATCTCTTTAATATACGGTTTTTTTTGTCTATAAATGTGAGAAATAACTGTGGTTCTTGCAAGAAATTGAGAAAATCCTTTAAACATTTTTAAATTTCTTCCATTATCTCGAAAAATAAGGATGTGAAAATTGTCCAAAAATCATTAAATCCTCGGTCGGCCATCAATAATACAATTCTAATTGTTTTTATATGTATTCACCCATCCTGTGGCCATAAAATCATATAAATTACGTTTACAATCGCGACGTTTTAGCGCTTCAATAAAACCCTAATTCCCCATCGGTGTTTTTCTTTTTTTTTGGGTGTTCTGCTACGCTTTTGCGGCCTACCAACCATAATTTCGAAATTTATGTGTTTACGAATCATTGTGTGAGACCTCCATGCCCTCCAATCCCAACAATCTGAGTCGGAAAAAAACCTCCATAGCGAAAAGAAAAACAGAAACGGAAGAGAAACACACATTCATCTACAACAATCGAATTACCTCAACCGCGAACGATAGGAAAAGATAGTAAATGATTGTGCAAACATTCGAGCAATTCAAACAGGAAGAGGAGGAAATAAAAATGCCCAAGGGGTTGTTGTGGCAACGTCTCGGTGTGTTTTTATTAGTCGACTACCGATAGGTCATAAATACGGCGAAGAAAGAAACAACAACTAGAAGGGCATTATAATTAAGATATCATTAAGATTGCAGTAAAGATATCTTGGGAAAACGAGTAGTTTGAAAACTATTAAGAGAACGAAACAATAAAATAAACTGGCTTGAATGGAACACTCTTTATATTACTGTTTGGTTAAAGCATACTATGAAATTGTATTTTACATTACTTTAGGTTAAGTTAGGTTAGGTTAGGTTAAGAAGAAGTTACGTTGGGTTATGAAGAGCTACATAAGATTATGTTCAGTTAAATTAAGTTATAATAGCTTAGGAAGAGGCAAAGTGAAATTTTAAATAGATTTTTTTAAGTAAATTTGTACTTTTTGTTTTCCCGCCATTTTTTAAATTCAAGATAACTCGCTTGAATACGAACGAAATTCGTTGAAATTTTGAAGAAATGATCTTGAAGACCTAATCTAATGATACACAGAAAATAATTTGAAACTTTTAATTGGGGCCCAAGTTAAACATGTTTTTCTTAACAATAATTGATTAAATTAAGTTATCGAAAATTCATTTACTGGGTGACTAGAAAATATCTTCTTATACCTTCATGCCAAATTTAACTTAGATATATTTAAAAAAGTATTTTTAAATTAAAAAAATTAAAAATGTGTTTTTTAGTATAGATATAAGTTTTATAACTTATATCTATACTTAAAAAAATGTATTTACCTTAATACGTGACGCTATGAAATTTCCGATAGTCAGCAAATTACAATCAGTAAATTTGGTCTTTTTAGATTTCCCGCCATTTTTTAAATTCAAGATAACTCGCTTGAGTACGAACGAAATTCGTTGAAATTTTGAAGAGATGATCTTGAAGACCGAAACTAGTGAAACACAGAAAATAATTTGAAAATTTTAATTGGGGCGCCAAAGTTAAACATGTTTTTCTTAACAATAATTGATTAAATTAAGTTATCGAAAATTCATTTACTGGGTGACTAGAAAATATCTTCTTACACCTCCATGCCAAATTTCACTTCGATATATTTAAAAATGAAGCGTAAAAATGAAATTTAAACTTTTTTAGTATAGATATAAGTTTTATAACTTATATCTATATCTATATACTTAAGAAAGTGTATTTATACGTGGCGCTATGAAAATTCTGACAATCAGCAAATTACAATCACTAAATTTGGTATTTTTAGATTTCCCGCCATTTTTTAAATTCAAGATAACTCGCTTAAATATGAACGAAATTCATTGAAACTTTGAAGAGATGATCTTGAAGACCTAAACTAGTGAAACACAGAAAATAATTTGAAAATTTTAATTGGGGCGCCAAAGTTAAACATGTTTTTCTTAAAAATAGCTCACTATTTTTGTTGTTGGCGAAAATTGACTTACTGTGTGACTAGAGAATACTTCTCTGAACCTCCACCCAAAATTTCACTTCGAAATATTCAAAAATGTAGCGTAACAATGAAATTTAAAAAAGCTTCATATCTAAATCTGAAAAATAACTTGTAAGCAATCATGTAGCTTCGAATATAGTTTAGGTTAGGTTACGTTAAGAGGGAATACATCTTAGAAATGGAGAATTATCGATTTGGAATCGTGAATAGCCTTCGATGAAATGAAGATTTATTGCCACATTTACGCGAATCCGGGCGTGAAATCCACACAAATCGAAAATGAACACGGCGGGCTCTCAATTCGGGGAATCCCATCGGGATGGTCATCGGATAGCCGCTTGTATTTATTGCGTTTGGCACGAGGACGTATTGCGAGGGTGATAAACAAGGAGAAGATACAGGTAACGAGAAGGAGGCAGACAGAGTGAAAGAAAGAAAGCTAGAACAATAGAGGGAGAGAAAAGGAGCGCGTGATGCAGATTGAGAGAGGAAAGAGAGAGAAGGAGAAGGGGAGAAAGATAGAGAGAAAAAGTGAATACGAAGGAGAGATAGAGAACGGCACGAGTTCATGAGTACAAATTGCGCGTTATTACGCATTATACAACACCTGAAAGCCGCCCGATTTGTCACGATTATCCCGGGGTGGATCAAGAGCCTTAATGATTAAACATGATTGACTTTAATACGTCGAGAGTCGCTTAACGTGGATAGAATCTGCATAATTATCAATTACTACATGTTTTCCAACGTTCTTCTTTACTATTTTCTCTTTTTAACGAATATCTAAGCCTTCTTAAGTTAAGTCACTTACTTATTTCATATTAAAATGCGTTTAATTATGTAAAACTACTTTGTAAGTATTTTTTCACAATACTTTTCACAATTTCATCTTATTATGATATTAGTTTTAAGTCATCTTAAGTTAAGTCACATCCTTAAGTCAATATGTTTGAGAGTGCAATTTGATTTTCCTTTTTTAACAGAAAAACGAAGTTAAGTGAACATTATTTAAGACACTTATCATTTTTGATCAAATCCATCAAAATCAAATGCCTTCAAAAAAAAAGTTTTGGTTGAGTCATCTTAAGTTAAGTCACTTAAGTATCTTTGATATGATTAAGTATGAAACATAATTTTCATTTTTGAAAGAAAATATGAGTCTATTTTTCTTGCGACAATTAAAACGAAATGCCTTAACGCATGTTTTGCTTAAGTCAGCTAAAGTCACTTAAGTAACCTTAGTATGTTTATGTATAAACCGAAATATTCTTTTTTTGGAAATGACTTAAATTATTTGAGCATAACCTAAATATAACTTAAGTCAACTTTATTTAAGTCAGTATAAGTCTTAAGTCAGTTAGTTAAGTATACTTCTCACAATCTAGTTTAAGTTTTTTGTAAAAGAAATCATCATTATTTAATTTTATGTCATAATTTTGCTTAAAGAAATTTAAGACACCTTAAAAAAGTTTTTGTTGAGTCATCTTAAGTTAAGTCACGTAAGTAACTTTGATATGATTAAGTATGAAACATAATTTTCGTTATTGAAAGAAAATATGAGTATATTTTTCTTGCGACATTTAAAACGAAACGCCTTAACGCATGTTTTACTTAAGTCAACTAAAGTCACTTAAGTAACCTTAATATGTTTTTGTATAAACTGAAAAATTGTTTTTTTTTGGAATGACTTAAATTATTTAGGCATAACTTAAATATAACTTAAGCCAACTTTACTTAAGTCAGTATAAGCTTAAGTCAGTAAGTTAAGTACACTTCTCACAACCTAGTATACTTTTTTGTAAAAGAAATCATTATTTAATTTTATGTTACAATTTTACTTAAAGGACCTTAAGTCACCTTAAGTTAAGTCACTTCCTAAGTCATTTAATCACGATTAAGTAGGCAAAAAGGATTTTGTATATTTTATAATTAGTATAGTATTTTGATAACAAAGAAAGTCCAACTTAAGCAGTATTAAGTTAGGACGTATTTTTGTCATCCTATCTTAAGACAGTTATGAAGCTCAAAAAGTGACTTACGTTAATCTTCTTTAACGTCAAGAAATCACATATTTACCCGACTTAAGTTAAGTAAGTTAAGCTCATGAATGTTAAGTAAGGTTAAATAAAATAAGTAATTGCAAATTAAGTAAGTAAACTTTAAGTAGACTTATACGAAACTTGATTTATCCTCATTTTCGAAATGCAACTAATTAACAACAAAAAATATGAATGCATTTAACATATGCCAACTTTAATAAGAAATACCATCTGTGTTGTATATCCGTTAATAAATTTGTTTTTATCATTTTAATTAAAACCAATTAATGAAATTGAAATGGCGAGCTAAATATATGAATATATGAATCGATTTCGAACGCCTTTCCAATTAATCGACTCACAGTCAGCGGCGTGGCTGCGTTCATCTTGCGTTTGAGCGTCCGACGGACGGTAGCCGACAAAGAAGGCGCACAAAGTCGGAATCTAACAAGTAAGGCTTAAACACGCTTAGAGTAAGTCACTTTCTGGTTGTTTTCCCCCGACACATGAGCGCGTGCGCCAAAGAAAGACGGAGAATACTCTACGAAATATTGCAGTGCAGAGGAAGGAGATAGAATATAAGAAGGCAACGAAAGAGGAAAGAGATACACACGATGTTGTAGTAAGCTAGTTGAAACGAGTTGGTTGAACGCTCAGATTATAGACGATTTTAAGTCGGCTTAAATACGAGGCATGTTTAAAATGCTTCTTAACACGTTGGGGCAAATACTTATCAACATGTATGTTGTACATGATAAAATAACAGGGATTTTTGGTGTTGAACTAGGTTTTAGGTTTCCCGCCTTTTTTTGAAAATCATGTTTTCTCGGTTGAATCTTTAGCGAAATTTTTGCAATTTTCAGAAGGTGATCTTGAATATTAAAGCTAGTGTTTCACAGAAGGAAATTTGAAAACTTTAATTACGGAGGAAATTATTTATCTAATAAACTTTAAACATTTTTAATAGTCGACCAAATTGCTTTGAAATCTTTAAAAATCAAGTAAAAAACGGTTTCTAAACATGCTGAAACCAATATTGATCAACATGAATGTTATAAATGATAAAATTACAGGCATACTTTAAAAAAATTGTATAGAAAGAGATTTTACAATTCCCGCCATTTTTTAAATTAAAATGTACACGCTTAAATATTAACCAAAATTGTTCAAATTTTGAGGGGGTGATCTTGAGGACTAAAGCTAGTGTTTCACAGAAGTGAATTTGAAAATTTTAATTAGGGACAAAATTATTTATATAATAAACTTTAATCATTTATAATAGTCGACCAAATTGCCTTGAAACCTTTAAAAATACAGTCAAAAACTGTTTCTAAACATGTTGAAACAAATATTTATCAACATTAATCTTACACATGATAAAATTATAGGCATACTTAAAAAAATGTATAGAAAGAGATTTTACATTTCCCGCCATTTTTTTAAATTAAAATTTACAGGCTTAAATATTAACCAAAATTTTTGAAATTTTCAATAGGTTATCTTGAAGACTAAAGCTAGTGTTTTACAAAGAAAGATTCAAGAAAATTTCAGTAGAAGCAAAATTATAAGAGTTTAAACTTTAATGACCAATAATAATGGTTAATTTAAACTTTATATACTTCATAAAAATTGAACAAATGAAGATATCTGAAATTTCTTTCGTGGTGCATTAAATAATATATTTTTACACGTTCGTCTAAAATTTCACATCGTAATCGCTAAAAACGAAATAAAACAACAACAAAAACAGTAAAATTCTGGTATCACCACCGCAAAACCGTGGTTATGTATCAATTTTCTAAATACGTAACAATCTCTATGAAATTTCCGATAACCACCAACTTTCTTGCTCCATTTATCATAACTCTCACGCAATGATGCCTCTCAGAACCAAACCAAAAACGAAAATAAACGCTAAACAATTCCACAATCGCACATTTTACTCAGCACCGCCACCGCTGTTGAGTAAAATCTGCGATTCTCGATGGTAAGAATACGAAAAAGGCGCATGCGTAAATCGTCTATGAATAACAGCGTCACGTAGCATCCATCCATCGCAGAAATGTGAGGTTAGTCGTCAATTTCGGTAGCCGCTACTGCCTTTCATCTCTTTGCGATTATCGTCCGATGTTGGCGCGGGCTACCTACCCACCGGCGGCTGAGAAATCAAAACAACCACAATATCCTCCGCGCTGCAATTACAGACCGAAATGATTTTCGATTCGATGTCGGTAATGTGCGGTTGATATCTGTTTCCTATGGGAAACCAATCGTTGTGATATTCACATTATCTGATTGCTTATATAATATTCATCTTAGGACTTATTTTCGCTTCCTACCAACGTTGATTAGATTAAGCTGGATTAGCGTTAAGTAACGTTAGGTTAAGTAACATTAGGTTAAGTTAGGTTAGATTATATAAAGTTAGGTTACGTTAGCTTAGATAAATTAAGTAAGTTTCTAGAGTTTTTTGTTTAAATATGACTTATCTTAAGAATACTCAAGTTTAGTAGACTTATGTTAAGCAGCCTCTAGTAAGTATTTTCTTTAGTTACGTAGCCTTGATTTATGTGCATTATGTGTAAACCGAAAATGGATTTAAGTTGACTCAAGTTATGTATACGTTAAAAAAAGTTAAGTATATTTAACGTCAGTATATTTAAGTTAGGCATATTTATATTAAATGAACGTATGTAAAGTAACTTATAAGTTATATTTTTTTTCAAGTTATATTTTGTAAGTTATATTATGTAAGAAACAAAAACTTAACCTACAAACACGTATGTTGTTAAGTAGCCTTATGTTAAGTAGACTTAAGTTATGTGGTTTTATGGCATTAAGGCTTCTGCATAAAACTACTTATGTTAGGTTTTCTAAGTGAACCACTCTTAAGATATTTGATAGTAACACAATTAAGTTAAGTATACTTAAATTGCGTAAATTTAAGTATAGTACATTTATGATAACGAAACTTTAGTTTAGTGTTCGACACATATCACAAAGAGACTTAAGTTAATTATACTTTTCTTAAGTTGACTTAAGCAAAGTAGACTTATCTTAAGGAGACTTAAGTTAAGTAGACTTGACTTAAGTAGACTTAAGTTAAGTAGACTTGACTTAAGTAAACATAAGTTAAGGAGACTTAGGTTAATTAGACTTAAGTTAAGTAGACTTAAGTTAAGTAGACTTATCTTAAATAGACTTAAGTTAAGTAGACTTAAGTTAAGTAGACTTAAGTTAAGTACTCTGAATTATAAGACTTAAGTCATTTAATGTTTAATTACGTCGGATTTCTTTGTGTTAACCCATTTTAAACAAATCGAATGAACAAAGAGAGAGAGAGAGAGACTAGAAACACAAAGTCTAATTAATTAATAAGTTAAGTAATGCAAACGTAATTATTACGCGTCAAACGGTATAACTTGGTCATGCTAATCCCACACAGCAATCAATGCTTGGAATGGAATGCATCTGAAGTGACTCCTACACAGGTATTAAACTACGCATTGTAATTAAAGAAAAAACTCAACTCTAATTCAGAAAGAGAGAGAGAGAGAGAGAGAGAGAGAGAGAAACGAAGAGACAGACGGAGATTGAGTGAAAGACAGAGAGTGAGACTCTGTGGCTGTGATTAGCAACACGAAACTCAACATATGACTCGCTAATTGCGACAATTAATCTATTAAAAAGCCATTTATCATTTATTCTCACTTGTCCGGCTTATTATAGCGTACGAGCGACATTTCTCATCAGGCCGCGAGGCGATTAATTTCTTCTTTTCGCATTTTGTAACGTAATTATTTCCTTTCAACTGCGTTTTTCTGAAGAATTTGTGTTTCTCAGATAAAAATAGGTTTATCTTGAGCCAAAAATATGAAAAAGATTTATAAACGAATTTAACTTCGAGTTAAGTTGACTTTGGTTAGGTAAAGTTAGATTATTGGATTTTTTAGTTTAAATTCAGTTAGGCTAAGTAGGGTAAAATTAAAGAAAACAATGGAAATAAGCGAAGAAAGGTTATGATAGGTTAGTTTAAGTTAGATTTAGTTTGGTTCAGTTTGATTAAGTAGTGTTAACTTAGGTTAAATTAGGTTATGTTAGATTAGGCTGCAGAAACAAGAGAAAAAAAAAAGAAGAAGAAAAAACCGGACAGTTTAAGTTAGATTAAGTAAGGTTAAGTAGCGTTAAGTACACTCAATTTGTGATAAATTGAAGCAAAATAGTTAAATAAATTGAAAACCCGTTAGTTTAACTTAAGTTATGTTAGATTAAGTACGATTAAGTAAGGTTAAGTAACGTTAAGTAAGGTTAAGTAATATTAAGTTGTAGAAAAAATGGAAAAAACATAAAATGCGTTAGTTTAAGATAGGTATAGTTAGATTAAGTTAGGTCAACTTTGATTAAGTTAGGTTAAATAAGATTAAGTAATGTTAAGTTGAAGGAAAAATGGAAAAAATAGAAGAAGCGTCAGTTTAAGTTAGGTTAATTTAGATTAATTACTATTAAGTTACGTTCAATAAGGTTAAGTAACGTTAACTACGGTTAAGTAATGTTTAGTTGAAGAAAAAAAATTAAAAAAATATAGAAAAAAAAGCATTACTTTAAGTTAGCTTAAGTTAGATTACGTTACCTTAAGTAACGTTAAGTTATATAAGCTTGAGTTAAGTAAGGTTAAGTAAGGTAAATATAAGACAAGTTTAGTAATATATTTTTTTATTATTAGTTGTGTAAAGTTAAGGAATGAGAAAAATAAGATTTCTTTTAAAGAAAAGATTAAAAGCAAACTGTTTGGCACATTTTGCCAAATTCTGATAATCGCTCATCTCACATGTGTATGCAACGACGCGTTCTCGTACACGCGAGACGGTATGAAGTTGTTGGTCACTCAATTAGCCCCACAAATCGCTCAATATTTGATTCCCGAGCATCGTCGGCGCGCGTCTTTGAAGCTCGCTCGTCAGCGGCCTCCAATTAGTGCGCGGCCGTCGCTCGCGGCGATCCGGCGGCGCCTTTGATCTCGCCAAAGTACCTGTCTCGCAACGCGCCCCGGCCGCACTCGAAGAGACGCAAAACGCATTGCATTCTCGCCCGCCGCAGCCACACAGCCTCAACCAGAGCCACAACACGCATATGCAACTAAGCATCTGCATATACACACACACACACACACACACACACACACCATCCTACACGCATACATACGACAAGAGAAAAGAAAACTGCTCAGTTCGTCGCGCATGCGCGTCGCTCGGGTGCGGTGCCAATTAGAATGTGATTAACATTTTTAAGTGCGCCCCACATCATTAATAATTGCCAATCTTCAAAATTAAAGAATTTTGGTTCATTTTTCTCTATTTACTTCTTATGTAATCCTTATTTACTTCATATGTACTACTTATGTACTACTTATTTACTTCGTATGTATTACTTATATACATCTTTCTTTACTCCTTATGTACTCTCTATTTACTTCTTATGTGCCCGTTATTTACTCCTTATGTACTTTTTATGTACTTAAATAATTAACAAAATTGTAAAAATGTAAGAAAATTATGATAATATGACTTAAGATAAGTAAAAGACGTTTGGATTTTTTAATGTCAGATTTTTGGAAATTTGTAAAAGTTTTGGATGAATTTCTCCTTGAAAAATCGACTTAAGTCATTTTCAAGTTACTGCCTCAAGTTGAGTAAGTGACTTAAGTATACCCAAAGAAGAAGATGAGGAGGAGAAGAAGTGAACAGGCCGCGGCGTTATTCATCATGCTTTATTATTATTAACGCCGCATTAGCGCGTGATTTTTTGCCGTGCGCGAGGCTTTTATACGCCGCCGTCGCTGAGCCTCATACTGAGAATCTGAACCTACTCAGCTTGTTCCTACTTAAGTTCTAAGGAACCGTCGGAAAGAAAATGATTACAATACCTGCACTAGTTTCCCCGGTGTTTGAATCAAACGTCTTGCTTGTCATCTGGAACAACGCATCCAAAGGTGTCCCACTCGGTGTGGTTTTGGCACCGCTGCGTTGGGGCGTCGCCTGTTGACGCTGCTGATGCGCCTGATGCTGGTGGTGGTGATGAGCAGGAACAATATCCGGGGAGCAACAATCGGAAGCGACGCTAGACGACCGATCACTGCCAGTCTCCGACGTGTAACTCGCGTTAAACGCCGCGAATTGGTCCGGTCTTAACAGGGCCAACTGCTGGACTTTGAGGTGTCTATGGAATCGCTCTAGGTTCTGTTGGGCCTCCACGTCCGGATCCAAATCCCACGGTCGGACAATTCGGGTAGGTAAACTCTTAGCCATTGAGGGTCGATGGTTGAGTATGTCCATAATTGAGAAGGATTTAACACCAACGGCTCCGGGGTTATCACTCACAGACTGTCGGTCTTCATCTTCGATGGTTGGCGATATCCGTCGTTCGCGTTCTCGTTCCAACTCACGTTCCCGTCGCTCTCGGGACTCGGTATCTCTGAGCTTTTCCCGTTCGCGTTCGTCGAGCATTTTTAGGCGTTTCAGTGGTTTGAAGTAGTCTTCGTTGTCTGAAGAATGTTGGTCACTGATGGTCCTCCGTCGGATACTCAGATGGGATTTAGGGGAGGTTGGTAGAGGACTGGGACAGCCAACACTGATTTCATCGTCGGAAATGTACTTAGACCGAACGTCGTCTTCATCGTCGTCGACCTCCATCGAAGGCCGGCTTAACGGCGATCTGATAGTCATCTCCAAAGGTTCGTTTACACTCGGCGGACGCGAAACCACACAGACAGTCGGGCTAGGCGTACGCGACGACACCGGACTTGATTCGTACTTAATCGACACCTGATGGTACGGCGACATTGTCTCCTCACTCAGCGTTTCTTGCATGACTTAAGTCACTTTCACAAATCCTTTTCTCAGCCCGTCAAACTTTAACTAAAGCAAATCCTTCACAAATCCTTCAGAAACCCTTCACAAATCCCGTCAATTTTAAACAAAACTCGGTCTATTATTATTATACATTAATAAACTTTAGGTTAAAAATCAACACGTAATCACATAGTATCAAACACAGATCACCCAAAAAAATCTTTTGTCACAGCGTCCGCGTCACAGAATCACAAGAATTTCTCGTCTACCACTCGACGCGCTAAGCATTAGTGAGCTGCAGTGCAACGCGTAACAGCCCACTCCGTCCAACCCCCACCCAAGTACATAAACGACACCTACCTAAACGGCAACGCCTCCGACCAATACGCAGCGACGAGTCACTACCCTCACCACAAACCTATACTAGTTCGACCCGCCGCGCTTTGAGTGACGGCCCCCCACTACGACTCGACCTATTGGCTGCCTCAACACTGGGCGTGTGCGACACACAGTCTTGAGGGGAGAGCAGTAAACCAGTTTGTTTCATCTCGTGCCGCACCAATCACGCGCACAACGTCGCAATCCCCACGAAAGCCGCCTATTAGCGCGTGACACATTCTTTTGTCTCGCGCCCGCCTACGTGTCGCGGCAGGGTGATAAATACCCAACGCGTCCCTGCGAATTCCGCCAGCCAAGCGTGCGCTAATTCCCGTAAATTAACCTATAAAACGCGGGTAAACCCACAAACAAATCGTGCGATTTCCCCTTCGACTTTTCCTCCTCTAGCTGTTAATGACTCTTAATTTCGAGTGCGAAACAAAAGTTAAAAACAAGATGGCTGATTTTATTTACGTCTAAAAACCTCAAAAATATATTTATAATTATTAACTACAAGTTTCTTACAGTCTTGAAACTTGAATGAAATTTTTCAAGAAGAGATATGACATTGTTAGTTCTTAGAATTTTTTTTTATATTATTATTCAGTATTTCCAAGTCTGAAAGTTTTTTAAACTATTTATAGTTTGTTCTTTAAAAATGAATTAAAATTTAAAATTGAGTTGCAGAGAAAATTTAGCTTCTAAAAAATTGAGTTTAATTTTCACATCATTTTTTAATGAATAAAAAATTGCATATTTTTGAAATTAAACATTCTAATGAGTACAAATCGCACCCAATTTGCAATTTCTCCCAACACAACACATTAATGTTTGCGAATTACAAATCTAACGTTAGGTAAAGCTAGATTGTTTCCCGCTTTCACCTCCTCGGTCGATACGTGCTTGATTATAGCTTATTATCCGCCATTCGCGCACAAACGGCTTGGTTTTCATGCCGTTTTTGATTGCTTGTAACCTTCAGCAATCTCTCGAATTGCTCTAACCTCAAATTTGCTTGGTTAGAGCGTTTTGGGCCTGAACCAGTTTCGTTTCCTTCTCACAATCCGCCAAGCGTTAATTCACCCTAAAACCATGCAAACCGTTCGAAAAAAGTAGTTTCAGGGCTGGAATAATTCACTCTTTCTCTCATTCCATCCGTGTGTGTGTGTGTGTGTGTGTGTGTGTGTGTGTGTGTGTGTGTGTGTGTGTGTGTGTGTGTGTGTGTGTGTGTGTGAGTAAGTATGTGGCGTGTGGAAAGCACGAGGCGTGAGCACTGTGTGAGGTCGATATCGGGCATCCATCTTGGTGGAAGTCTCCGCTGTTTTCGGCCACCACACGAAAACACCTTTTCTTCGGCGTAGAAATGGCCTGCCTGCAGGGTGAATGGTGAATGCAAGATGTTCCACTCTAATAAGGTGGAAAAACGCTCTTCGGACGCTCGTTGTTAAGTAAGTTAAGTAAGAGGCTGGAGATTTAATGCAGTTGGTTGATAATATACACTTCAGCCATGTGTCGTGCGTTAATTAAATTATTCCGGGCATAGGCAGCTGGTGATGGTAGTACGTGGATAGTACGTATTTGTGGCATTTTTATCTCGTTCTGATCTGATGGGAATAAGTTATGACGACTTTTATTAGATTATTAACTGGTTTATTCTAATCTCCTACTAATGTAATTAACTTTGTTCTTATTTCTTAATTCTTTATTCATATTTTTCCGATTTTTACGTATGAGTTCTCTAACAGAATAAGTAAATTATTATTCTCTTTTCTTTAATATTATTTTATGTAAAATATGAGTGGCTGTATACCGAAAGCCCGAAACTGACTTATCCTCTTAACTTTTCAAGTACAATTGACCGCACCTTCATTGTTAAGTTAATCGTTTACAACACCGAAAGAATAATATTCCAATTAAATAATAATAATATAAAAATAATAATACGTACTGGGTGCTGCAAACTTGATTTTTCTACACGGCCGAGAGAGTGAGAGAGACTGTGCATCGCGCTCTCTTTCACTACCACCTGGCGTTGAAATACGCCGAATTAGGGAATTATCGTAAGGAAATACCAGTGATTAAGTGTGCTTGAAGTATGCGTAGATACTAAGTAATTGTCTGACATTTTTAAAAGGATTAATATATTTTGCCCGATAAGTAAGTTTCTAATTTCTATGTATAGAATCTTCTAGGTGGCTTGATTCTGTGGAAATATACAAGTGATATTCGATGCGAGAGCGACAAGGCTAAATAATGTTTTGTACCTGACATATTTTGTTGAGGGGTTGGAACATCACCTACTTCCTTTTAATACATAAGATACGATAAAGAAACCACGATGCAATGATACGCGCGTGGCATAGCTGCCGGCGTCGCGCTGGCGTGAAAAGCGTGGCAAAACTCGGGCGAAGAGACGAAATGTTCAATGTCAGGTTGTAGCAGAAGAGAGAGAGAGCGATGGATAGTCTCTCTCTCTCTCTCTTTTAATAACGCAGTCAGTTTTTGGAAACATTCAGTCCTCTTTATTGCATACTCGAAACTCTGAAATTTGTATGTTTATTGGGTTTTACAACTTTACAGCCCCAATAGTACATTGGGGGTTATGGGCATCTCCCCAAGTATATTAATAAAATAATATGATTAAACAATAAACGAATAATGATTAATAATAAAAGTGATTAAAAAGTTCTTAAAACCTCCTTTCAGTCTTAACTAAAATTAAGTAACTCAACAGATTGACAGGCAGATATTTTTCGTCTACTATTAAATGGCGAACATTACATATCTCTTTTTAATACATAAGATATGACAAAGAAATCACCAATAGTACATCGGGGGTTATGGGCATTTCCCCAAATGTATGAATAAAATAATATGATTAAACAATAAACGAGTAATGATTAATAATAAAAGTGATTAAAAAGTTCTTAAAACCTCCTTTCAGTCTTAACTAAAATTAAGTAACTCATCAGTTTGACAGGCAGATGTTTTTCATCTATTATCAAATGGCGAACATCACATATCTCCTTTTAATACATAAGATATGACAAAGAAACCACGAAGCAATGATACGCGTGTGGCACAGCGGCCGGCGACGCGCTGGCGTGAAAAACGTGGCACGACTCGAGTGAAGGAACGAACTGTTCAATGCCACGTTGTAGCAAAAGAGAGCGCGATGGACAATTTCTCTCTTTTAATAGCGCGGTCAGTTTTTGGAATTTTGGAAACATTCATTCCTCTTCATTGCATATTTGAAACTCTGAAATTTGTTTAAAATGTTTATTGGGTTTTACAGCCTTATAGCCCCAGTAGTACATTGGGGGTTATGGGCATCCCCCTCCCCCCAAAATTTTAATAAAATGATATGATTAAACAATGATCGAATAATGATTAATAATAAAAGTGATTGAAACGTTCTTTCTCCATTCTAACTAAAATTAAGTAACTCATCAGTTTGACAGACAGATGTTTTTCGTCTATTATCAAATGGCTGTGGAGAACGAACGAAAATAAATTTAAATCGAGTGTTGGCGTTGAAAATGTTGAAATGAAATGCGTGTCACATGCCTACTTCATAGTACTCACGTTTCTGGCTATATTAAGGTGGATTTCCAGTGCCGCTCGTACTTTTAGAGCCTCTAGTGTCTCTATTGATACTAATTACGGCTATTCGTATCAATTCGATGCGATTTGTTGCGATTTGCAACGCTCTGTTTCGGTGTCGTTCACAAACGTATGCGATATGTCATGAGGGAGACACTAGAGATTCAAACATAGGGGTTTCTATTTTCTATAGAGTTTCTATAGAACAAATCTATGTGCTTGAATATAGTTTACAATTAGTTTATAACCAAATGGAATTTTTCAAATCGTTTTTTAAGCTTTAGATTATCCAATAGGGATTTAAACGTAATAATTGTTGATTTATAATAAGTGGTGGGTTTCTCAGAGAAATAAACACAAATTGATTCGTCTAAAAATAAGAGAATCAACAATTAAATGTTTATACTCCTATCTTCTGTTAATCAGTATTCATTTAACACTTTTAAAATGCACACATTCAATCTTCTATAGTTTTTTAACTTATACATTTTTTTCTCTCTAGTTATACTCCTACACCAACTTTATGATTCTTACGTTATTTATTTACTCTAATTGTATTCCTACAACCTAGTGGCAAAAAGCACACTTGGTTTTTATTAATTTTTTTCTTGTGGAATCAGAAGACAAATTGTGGAAAGAAAACCAAGAAAATATTTTAAGTCATTATAGAAATAAGTAAAGTAAGATGCGAAATAAAAAATGAAAGAGATAACTATCCCAGAGTACTTACTTGCAATGTTGTTCTTGTATACTTAATGTATTTATAATTAGTTAAATACTTTTTTAAAACTATCTGATTGCCTTCGTTAAGTCATGTTCTTCTCAGAGTTTTTTTTTTTTGAGAAGAATGGCTTCAAATCTATGTACAACACCCTTTGATTACCTAAGGTGAACATTTGATAGAACAATGTTAGTAATGAACTGTTAATCTAGTGGTGAGAAATCGGTCGGGCCAGGAAAAAACAATGTTTTGTCGTCTCGTTTGTGATCTATTTATGACTCAAAATCTTAAATTGGCTGCTCGCCTCTTGATCCTACAATGCTCTACGGGCTGCATAAATTCGGGCTGCCGCATGTGACGCGCAGGCCAAAGATGCTCATCCGTAATCTAGAAAACTTGTCAGGGATCTCTTTGTCTTACTCATTCAAGAGTACCTTTAATATTCATAAACAACTTTATTGAATATTCCTCCTCGAAATTCATGGAATAACATAGCACATCCTGATATTGAAGAAAATTAATTTCGCATAGCGTTTATTGATAAAACCGAATTGTTCTAGTCAAGCACTTGAATATAAAATGGTAATATTTTCTATTTCTTCATATTTTTTCGACATTTTATCAAACTTCCAAACCTCTAAAACCACCCAATTTCCCTTTTCTCATAATACATTAATTTATTTTTAATTACATTTAATAACTTTATTCATACTTCATATAATTACCACACAAAACTTAACATCGTTCACCAGTGACGTCATTATTATTTATGTATAACCTAAGCCGCTATGTATACGCGGCTCATATGCCGACAGCGAAGGATGTGGTTATGTTATTATAATGAGATCATTATCAACTTGCAACCAAAAAACGAACGAACTGGTACGCCGTGGAAAACTTTTGTCTTAACTGTCGGCGCAGCAAAAAATCATTTGCCTTCAATGTTGGTAGAAGTTACGAACGAGTATGCGTTGATTTCTTGATTACTTTTCGGCTACTGAACTCACAATCAGTCATTAAGCAACCAAAACCCACTTTACCTCGACCGGCCCGCCGTTATTAGCACGCTAATTTACGACGCTTATAAATATTTATTCATTAATCGCAAACGAGATATCCGTATATGAGTTTGTTTAAGTGTATGTGTATTTAAATAAATCTAACGTGTGTATGTATATGTGTATGTGTTTATCTGTGTGTGCATATGAATGACTCTGTGTATCTGTGTCGGTGTGTGTGTGTGTGTATGTGTTTATCTGTGTGTGCATGTGAATGACTCTGTGTATCTGTGTCGGTGTGTGTGTGTGTGTGTGTATATGTTTATCTGTGTGTACATATGAATGACTCTGTGTATCTGTGTCGGCGTGCGTGCGTGCGTGTGTGTGTGTGTGTGTGCGCGTGCGTGTGTGTGTGTGTGTGTGTGTGTGTGTGTGTGTGTGTGTGTGTGTGTGTGTATGAGAGAGAGCGATAGTGTTTGTGAAATACAACTAGCCAGAGTTTTATAGTATAATGGAAATGCCGAGTTATAAAATGAGGTCGGAAAGCGCTTGATGTGTAATTAATGCTTGACATTTAATTGAAATATAGAAAGAGCATCTCTTCGTAGCAGGAATGAGGAAAGAGAATGAGGAAAGAGATGAATGTATAGCAGTTGAAACAATTAAAATATTTATTACGTTCATAAATGTAATTTTATACATTGATTAACTTTTATTATGATTGCTAATATGTTGTTCTTTATAGACTATTTGAATACAGTTTAATTTAGATTCATTGCTCTGTAATCAGCTGTTCAAAGTGAGTTAATTACAGTATTTTTGTTTATGACGTTACTTATTAATATTATGTATAACTTATTAATATTATGAACATTTTAAAACCATGTAGATCAATAAAAACCATTTTAATCTAATATACAAATTAAAAATGGCGAGTATAATTAGTGTCTAGTCTTATTCTGTACGTATACCAATTTTTAAGCAAGGGGAAAGACCCTTAGTGCTTCCTTATCGAATTTTATTAATAAAGTTGTGGGATTTTTTGTACCACAATACATTAAATGAAATAAGTAAATGATATATACTAATTTTTCATGGCACATCCTGATACTAAAGAAAATTTATTTTCGTTTATTGTTTAATTATTACTCGTGGAAAATGCTATTGTTACTGAAATTTTAAAAAAATAATTCCTAATATTTCTAAAATTAAATTTAAAAAAAATAAAATTCATATCTAACGACAATAATTTCTTATAGCAAATTACGATGCTATTCTGATTACTCCTAATGCCAAACCAATGCAGAAAAAAACTGGAATAAAATGCGTGTGGTCACCAGCTGACTTTTTGTTGGTTTTCTCACTATGATTACCAACGCCAGAGCGTAGCGAACGTAAAGCGAGAATAGATGAGAGTATAATATCTCTATTAGTGGCGTATTGTTGCGTTTGTTGCATTTGAGGTGTGCGCAGGCTCCCTTTTCTACCTACGTGTACACTCAGCGGGTTTTCGTTACACCACTACACTTCCTCTATGAATTTCGAGGGTGCATTTGTTGTTGAAAGAATCAAAGTGTGAATCTGAACAGCAGATCCATAGAGAGTTGTCGAGTATATTAAACCACTGTTGGGTACTTAGGGTTGTGATTGTGTTTATTGTGGCTGCGGGGCCGGCAGGAGGCTGACAATTACAAAGTCCGACAACGACGCCAACGTGTGCGGCTTAGCCACTCCGGACCAGGTAATTCGTAAATTTGACAGCGTGTAGCGAGACTGCATGACGAATGTGGCCGAAAACGGCGGCACCATGTTGGACAATGAGGTTGCAGAGGTCTAATGATGTGCGAGATACGCTTCTTGTGAAATTATAACGAGTATTGTTGTTTACAAGTTGTTAGACTTTGGTTAATTCATGTTTTGTTGAGTTTTACAGGCTTTCTTTACAGATTTTCGAAGAGTTTTAGAGCTTAATCACTTTATCATGGGTGGTTTAATGTTGTTAATCGATGTTTGATTTTGTCGCGAATTTATACCTAAATGTGAGTTATGTACTCAGAATTACGATCTTCGAGTCAAGGCGTGACTGCGCTTCGTTCATTATTATTTGCTGACTTTGGCATTATGCACTATGCGCTAGTCGTTTAGAGCGGAATACTTGTTATTTGCAGCTTGTTCATTTTTATACGTAACTTTTTACATTTAAAAAAAGTTTAATTGAAGAGTTTTAAAGCTTAATGCTTTTAATAAAGGTGGTTTATTGTTGTTAATCGTTTATAAATCTGAAAATGAGAAATGTGAGCTTGTTTTTAGCAGAATTTAAAAAATACATGGACAATAATGTTGTTAATTGCAATTTTAAGAGTGGTTTGAAATCATTGCAGATGTTTGGTTTTGTCGCGAATTTATAAATGTGAAGTGTATTCTCATAATTGTGATTTTAAAGTCAAGGCACGACTGCACTTCGTTCATTATTATTTGCTGACTTGGGTATTATGCACTACGCGCTAGACGTTAAGTGCGGAAAACTCGTTAGATACAGCTTGTTCTTTTGTATACGTTACTTTTTACATTAAAAAAGGTTTTTTGAAGAGGTTTAAAGCTTAATGCCTTTAATAAAGGTGGTTTATTGTTGTTAATCGTTTATAAATCTGAAAATGACAAATGTGAGTTTGTTTTCAACAGTATTTAAAAAATACCTGGACAATAATGTTATACATTGCAATTTCAAGAGTGGTTTGAAATCATTGCAGATGTTTGACTTTGTCGCGAATTTATAAATGTGAATTAAATTCTCATATTGCGATCCTAAAGTCAAGGCGCGACTGCGCTTCGTTCATTATTAGGGTCATTTCAGATGTTTGATTTTATCGCGAATTTATGTGAATTATATTTTCATAGTTATTATCCTAACTCGCCCATAGTCAAGGCGCGATTTCGTTCCGTTCATTATTATTCACTGACTTGAGCATGATGCACTATGCGCTAAACGTTTAGTGCAGAATACTCGTTAGTGCATTTTTATATCTTACTTTTTGCTTTTTAATCGATTTTTGAAGAGTTTTAGTGCTGTATGCCTTTAATAAAGGCGGTATATCGTTGTTTCGTTCATTTTTATTTGCGGACTTGAGCTTTATGCCCTATGCGCTAGACTTTCAGCGCGCAATGCGTCACGTTGGCCCTTGTGCATGTGACTGTTTGGACGAAAACTCCACTTGGCCATGTGTAACAAAGTGTAATATTACTAGTAAAACACCACAACTGAGCAAAGAAAATTTGGAACATTGCCGAGATATCCTTGATCTTCAAATTTACAACATTCAGTATGAATATTTCACGCTTGAGAGACTTATCACAACCGAAATTTTGGGAAATTTTGTCATAATTCATATCTCAATCATAAATTCAACAATTTATGAAATGCCCTCAGGAACATTTCCATCTACAGCCCCAAGAATCTATGGAATTGGAAATATTAACTACGAGCGCATTCTCTTCGAAAATAACACCTTCGGAAATGTTCCATATTTCACACAAGGTACATATGTGAATAACAAATGGATTATATTGGGTCATCAAATGGACTATCCACATAATGGTGAAATTATTTTAAGAAATAAAAATATCTCACACGTACATCAACTGTTTGGAATTTTTCCAAAGCTGAAAAAGTTATCATTGGCCAATAATGCTGTTGAAACAATAAATAAATCATTTGCAAATATTTCATCTGTAAGTATATTAGACTTATCTCAAAACAAACTCAAAGCTTTGGATGAAAATGCATTTTTGGATTAAATTATCTTGAACACCTTGATTTATCTCTGAATCAGCTATATATGATAAATAAATTTATTTATTTAATTTATGATAAAAAATTTAATGACACGAAAAAAATACAAAAATTAATATTATCCAATAACAATTTAATGGTTCTTACTAATGATGTATTTG
>JAODAC010010032.1:0-26609 GCA_027575185.1 Mimaenictus wilsoni
TGTGTGTGTGGGTGTGTGTGTGTGTGTGTGTGTGTGTGTGTGTATGTGTGTAAGGGTGTGTGTGTGTGTGTGTGTGTATAAGGGTGTGTGTGTGTGTGTATGTATATAAGGGTGTATGTGTGTATGTGTATAAGGGTGTGTGTATGTGTATAAGGGTGTGTGTGTATGTGTATAAGAGTGTATGTGTGTGTATGTGTATAAGGGTGTGTGTGTGTGTGTGTGTGTGTATAAGGGTGTGTGTGTGTGTATGTGTATAAAGGTGGGTGAGTTTGGTAATGATTTCCTAGATTTCATTAATTTAATAGACTATTTTCCTTTTTTTGTTAATCATATATAATGTTTTTAGAAACATTTCGTGTTATATGAAATATCATAGATTTTGATGATTTCTTAGAGTAAAAATATATTTCGTTATGAAATATTATAAAACTAATAAAGAATAATCATGCAATTCCAAGCAAATAACCATAATATCGAGTTTACCAAGATAACATATACATATTTAATACCTTGCTTTATTTAACAAAACTGAGATTACATATATGACATCAACATCAATCATGCTTATCTACAACATTCGATTCATGGAAATAATTTTCGCCGGTTTTTCCACGTCTTGTTCAAATTGAAGCAAATTCGGAAAATATTTATAAAACCATCAACGTCGACGATGGCGGCAGCGAGGCGCCGCGACGCCAAATCGAAATATATAAGCCATAACACACTGATCTAGTTTTATATGAATGAAACGATCAATAACGTGTGCTGTGCCTGCCTGCCAGCCTGACCTGCTACTAGGTAGCCTGCTGCCTTGCAGGGGGATTCCATAATGTACAGAGAAACGCTTGAACATACATCATATGTACACAGTTTATGTGTACATATTGGTATTTCCATTAGCATAGGAGAGGCGTAGACGACGTCTGATGATTTGCGAGTTCACAGAAGGCAGTGTTTCTCAAAAAGTTTTGCGTGAAGGAGAATTTATAAGATCATCGTTCGAAGTTGATTAGTAACTTCATAGAAGTTGATTAAGCATCAACGACGTAAAAGATCCTTGGGAAGACCCTCGCAAGAGGTGGAATATTCAACTCCGGGATGACCTCTGACGATGAACAAGCAAAAATTGCTTATGAAGGACGAAGAAGAAGGACGAGAAGCAAAGGACATTAATTAAGTAAAGGTTATAAAATTAACAATTATGAAACTTCAAGAAACTGTACAGATGTATCAAATGTACAAAACGTTTTGTAAAGGAGTATGTGGGGAAATGTGACGTCAATGCTTGGCGCTAACCATAAAAAAACACCTCCAAGAGAATATCCAGATCAATTTTTACTAAAACATGCACGTTTTGTGTAAATATACTTCAATCATTATCATTACCAGCCAGCAGGGAAGGTTTATTTTGACTTGCCTTGAGTTTGATATTAATAGACTCTAGTTATATTATTTTAATATTAAAAAGGGTTATGTAACTTTTTTATTGGAATTTATTTTTCATTCCATACGTTTTACTGTGTTACAGGTTTTAAAACGTATGAAACAGAAATGCTTGGAAGAGGATTTATGTCTATGTTTATGAAGGTTATTAGTCTGATAACCTTAATATGGCCAACAGAGACGTGGATTTCATGAACTCGGATATACTGAATATAGGAAACCGAAAAACCGAATATCATAAACTCGAGTAAACCGAAATATGGTTAAACTAAATACAAATAACATAAACTCGGCTAACAAGAATTCGAACATTTTTACTCCTCCTCCTCCACTTCCTTTTCAGTAATGCTCATACCTGTTTGTGGTGTTTTATGCTTCTTCCATTTTTTATGACATTTTTATTCAAGTATCCGAAATTCGGCTATACTTAATAATTATCAAGGGATATTTTAACTAACTTTTTCTCATGACTCTAATATTCTGAAAACGAGTAACCGACATTGGAACGTTTATATTCGTGAATCTGAAATTGAGAGAGCCTCTAGTATTCGAAATTCGGTTATACAGAACTCGGTTAACCGAAACCTAAAATTCAAAAATCAGGCTTTGCTTACAATTAAAGTCCTTTAATTTTCTACTTTCGATACCCAAGTATCCAAGAAAAGTATCGATACTTATTGGTATCGAAAATATAAATTTTTTTTTTATTTGATAAATATCAGTGAAAACAAGAACTAGTGAAAAATGCCATTCCATAATATTGATATATGTATTTATGTGAACGTAGTAATGAAATATTGTATGATTGAATTTCGATATTTTCAAATTAACCAACGCAGCAGCGGGGACGACTCTATCGCTCAGAGTACGATTACCATCATAATTGGGGGGGTTGTGATCAACAGATGGCCTCAGTGTAGGGGCATGTCAAAAAGTATCGAAAATGACTAATTCGATACTATCGATAAGTATCGAAAATTAAAGTATCGATAAAAATCGACACGTGGTATCGATACTTATCGATACCGATACTTATCGATACCGATACTTTTTTTGACATCCTTAATCTCGAGAATAAAATGTAATAACAAAGTGCAAACAAAGGAAATAAATAGCAAATCTTATGTGAAGCTGCTAAATAGATAACAATTTACTGTCATCTAGAAAGGTAAAATATGCATGTTATTCGGTACATATGTGTACCACGCGGACTTTTTGGTGGTACTTATTTGTACCAATAGGTATGTACAATGCGGTATACCATTATGCAAACACTGCTTTGCTTTATATCATACAAAATAGATATTAAAAATAAAATATATAAATATAATTCAATAATGTCAAAGTTTACATTTACACCTGGTGGTACATATTTGTACCATTCAAATACCGTATAGGTACACCTGTAGGTACACATGCGTACCGCTTCGCCACCCCCTCCCTAAAGGTGAAAAAAAAGGGGGGCGAAAACATTTTCTATAGTTGAATATAAATAAATACCGCGCCTTAAAATATATATTTTTTTTTGTTTTTACCTATATTCAGGGAAGAAAGAGTTAAACCAACTTGGGATGAAGCAATTTGTGTTCAAACCTAATTGCCCAACACCCTGCTACATTAATCCCATTCCAGTGCAATGAAACCCGTTGCAGAATGACGCTTTGTCATACACATTCCTGGAACAACAAGTCAACGGAATGCCACCACTTTTGATACGTTATAAAATGCGTGACGAAACATGCAATTACCGTGACGACCTGCGTGCCACTCTCGTACTCTTTATTTCGAGCATCACACCGGATAGCTAGGAAAATGTTGGGACATTTCGCGTTTTGTAAGCATATAATATAATTGCATTCGTCACAGTGCTGCGCATCTGTGCGCGAGCGACGAATGAAAGTAATCCGACAATAAGCAGACGCCACCTCACCTCACACATCATAATCAACTCATAGCTAGGCTAAACTGCATGCTGCGTAAATTGGACGGTGCAATATGACACGCTAAATTTATCTATCGCTAATAGCGTAAGCATTAAGAGCATGCATACATACATACGGTAGGCTATTTGTATATTGTTATGGGCTGGTTAGTAGCGTGCTCCAAATCGGCGCCGCGTTGACGACGGCGTCGAATGCAATTCGACATGTGCTATAAATGCCTCTTTGACCGTGGCAGAGAGAACAGAGAGAGACTGGGATTTCCGTTTTTGCTAGCCGCTTTCGGGACACTCGTGTGCTAAATTCTGATATAAATAGCTTTTTTCGGGTTGCTTCTTGCGAAATGTTTCGAACTTAATTAGCTTTTAAAAAGAAAGCTCTGACCTCGGCGGTCCTAGTATAACAGGTAAACTATGTGTTTCCAAGACTACGTTTCTTACAATGTATATCCGAAAAAAAAACTTGAAACGAAATTAATAATAGTATAATGTACAACGGGCATGTTATGCTATACATTGTTTACGAGCATGGGAATTTCGACATATTCTTATTCGAGTATCAGAGCTTCGGATATCCTCAAGTATCCGAAATTCAGTTATCCTGGGCCGCATTAAGAGAGGGAGATGGCATTCGAGTCAAATTTGACGCAAGTCCACCGTCCTGTAATGGAATATTGATGAAAATTTGGCCATCTCAACCAATAATGCGCTTTGGACCTCATCCGTACTAGATAACCTCGTTGGAAGAAATACTCCTCCTGGCAAATTTGACCCACGTCCCCGAGATTGATGAACATTTGATCCACTTATCAAACACATTCAATATAACTGAATGAATCCGTTCTTTCCCAGTTGATAGACTTCCTTGTCTTATACATTTCCTTTCTTCTTGGAATATCTACTCGTTTCCTTTCGGGAAACCTACCACTTTCCTCTTATTATCCTCAACCAATGATGCGGTTTGAACCTCAATCCCTACGTTCCTACAGTCGAACGTAGGAACGTAGAGATTGAGGTAAAAACCCATTTGCACTCTTTCTTCTAAATCCAGTCGTAATAAACGTTACCTCGTGTTCTTTAGTTTAGTGAAGAAAAACCTATGCCCCATGGGTCATCCGTACTAGATAACCAAGTTGACAGAAATACTCCTGGCAAATTTGGCTATAGAGGCATGTGCCCAGCAGTGCCTTAATAAGCGCTAGAAGGGTAAACGCATCTATCTATATCATGACTGACTGTGAAGCGGCACTAACGGCCCTTCGTGATGAGCAGCAGTGCAAGTCGAGGATAATTTGGAACTACAAAAATGCTGTCAAGAAATTGGGGCGAGGCAATAAACTCACAATACGGTGGGTGCCTGCGCACCAAGGTATTGGTGGATATGCTAGCCAAGAAGGCAGCAGAAACCACCATGCATGACCCTGAACCAATCTGTGGATTATCAAGGTCCACTGGGAAGGAATGGACCAAGAATTGGCATCGTGTTAGTCACGAGACCACCTGGAGGGACAAAGAAGGTCCTAGGCAGGCGAAAAGGCTGCTAGATGTATCACACAATAGAGCCCAAGAAATTATAAAGCTGAGAAAAAGCGATATTAGGCTACTTGTTAGCCTATTGACAGGTAATGCCGAGGTCTTGTAACACCTAGCCAATATAGGAAAAGGCGACCTCACAAGCTGCAGATTATGTAAGTTAGAGGTGGAAATAACCGGAAAGACTTTCTTTGCTAGGCAGCGAGCAGCTAAGTCTTGCCGAATTTAAAGCGAAGTCGGTCAAGGAGATTCTAGCCTTTGCTAAGGTTATCTCCGTTATTGACCCATAGTATTGATCCATGCATAATAGATCAAAGCTGGTCGCAGTGCTAGTGGCGTCTAACCGCCCAGGATTAATTAAAAAAAAACGGATTGGGCCGTGTGAAAGTTACTATTCCCTTACGTAGAAAAAGGTTGTTGAATAAATAAAAAATAAATAATAAATTAATTCACACCAATGGTGCCCACCTCGGGGACTCGAACCCCGTCCGACTACGTGGTAAGCCGAAACACTACCAAGCAAACAATTTCCAGAATTTTCTATTTAAAACACTAACAATCACAATATTTACAACGAAAATACGCATAACCTCGAATACGATTAACGTATATAAGTTTCCTCGCATTTCCTATCCCAAATACATGAAAGAAAACAATTCCCAAACATCGTAAACTTTCCACATGGAAAAACGCGGAGTAAACTATTAAAAATTGCCCGCAATTTTCCACAAACAACTAAAATACGCCACCAGCGCCAAACGAATGTTAAACGGATCGCTTCACATAAAAACACAATTCTCTCTTACACAAAATTCTCTGTAAAATAAAATATTTCATTTGATTGTCCACCTGAACTGATTGTGACTGAATGTATTCAGTTTATTACATGTTTATTACTTCCGAAAATGCAACGCCATGTTATTGATATTATACCGAGAATAACCTTGAATAATCCACTTGTAATATAACACTAACAACAAATAACCACTCAGCAGAATCATCGCAGTTGATAAACACGTGCACAACATTCACAAAAGCGCCGCATGAAAACGAAGGCAACAAAGAGCCAATTAAACACGATATCGGAAGTTAATAATAATTACGGTGTTTATGCACACCACAGTAGCTTGTGTTGCGTAATTGTGTCAGGCTTCTACATTGTGCAATTCAGACGTTCGCATACATAAACAATGTATGGAAATTGCTGAGTCTGTCTTCTTTTTTTTTGTTAAAAGTTGATGATTGGGTATATAATCAGGGATTCTTTCTGGCAAATGCAAAACAAGTTAATCCGGATTAAATAGGAAGTGGCAATGTAAATCTCAGACACAGAACCGCAGAGAGTTGGTCCAATGTTTTGGAGTTGGGTCAGAAGGTTGAAACCAACGATGGATATCTAGATGAATCGGTGTTAACAGTAAGATGAAGTCAATTGTGCATAGACGACCGAATTTCTGACTGGGCCCAGGAGTTTTAAGGAGGAATATCTGCACCGGTTAGGGAAGAGGGAACGGTGAAGAAGATTCTGTGGGGAAATAAATAAATACGACAACTTTTTTCAGATACGCCCGGTGCGGTGAAGGGAAGCCCCAAAACTGGACTCGCCGAACATATTTGTGTGAACAGGTCCCAGGATGGTCCCTGATGGCAAGGTCCCAGGATCATATCTCGACAGGCGCACAACAAATTACTGAATTATTCTTTTCAATAGTACATAGTTTCTAATATATTAGTCATCTTAGAAACTAAGTACATTGCAAGGGTACTGAATAAAGCTAATGAAAAAACGATATTGAATTGAGATGTCAGGGAATGGTTTTCGGATTGTTGGGAATCGACATAATTCCCAAAAAGAACCGTCGGAAGAATACTTTGAGACGCCTTTCAGTGTGCTGTCCACGATTAGCGAAAATTTTCGTAAATCTTCTCGAAATGAGTTGATGGATGGATGAGTTGATATTGAAGTATCAATTTGATTGTAAATTATATATAAAAACTATGCTTATTTCAAGCATCAATAAATATTGACGGCATTTGAATGCTTAAGTCATGAAATATCCTAGTTTTTTTTTATATTATATTCATATTTTCTCTTATTTGTCAAGGAATGTTTAAAAAAATGTAAAATTATGAGTAATATCAGTAGTTGTGTTTATTAGTGATATGTAAGGTGTGGGAATTCTAAAAATTTCTACTTCGGGCCCAGTAAATACATAAACGAAAGTTGATTCCTTAAGATACATTTCTACATACCTCATCCGGGACTTACGCAAGAAACTGAGTAAACTTCCTATTGATTGATAACATAAAGATAATGTGCTGAAGGACGAGTAGAAGCAGACACAACATTAAAACTGAAATTAATTAATGAAATTGTAGAATTGAGAATAGTGTTATGCAATAACAAGTGGGAAGTATGAATTATTGAAGAACCTTTATAATTTATTGTGTTTGTAATAGGGTAATAAAAACTCAGTACTCAGTAGTAGTAGGAGTAAAACAATAGTAAATTCAACAAAAACAATGTTTGAGTCTAAATTTTCAGCCTGAATCGAATAAATAGTGCAATAAAATGTCTGTTCCCGAAGTCAACTGTTGTAACATTGAATATTTTATGATAATTCCGTTGATTTTGAGCTTTTTAATCCGTTTAATCCACAATGCCAGAATTGCAATATATTTCGAAAATGTTTAGAATGACTCATAAACAGATTCAGTCGACTGGAACTTGTTATCTAGTTCGTAATTGTTGACAATTATGTGGCTATTTACGTCGTCATTTCGGCCGAATAATAATGGTGTAAAGATAATGTTTAACTGCGTGGACTATATTGTAGCACGTTATACGTTGAAATTGTTCATTATATCTTAAATGTACATGATTTAATTGTAAAAGCACCCTAGACATCCGTCATTTACGTTAAAACAACTTTATTAGGTATCAAAGTAAAATCGAGAAACTCCTATCATAAATAAATCAAACAAAAAGTCGTTCTTGTTACGTTTTCCTAACCTCTATTTTTTTCTAACCTAAATTTACAAATTACACTTATAAAGTTAATCAAATAAAGTCATTCGATGTAGTCATTCATTATTCAAACAAAATAGGGTTGGGTCGTCGCATTCATCTAGAATTTCATTTAGAAAATGTTTTAACGAAATTAGATTCGTTCATAACGAATGATTCAATAGATTTGACTCACCTAGAATAGGGTTGTTCGCACCTATTCCATCTATTCCTTCCTACCTTTACACATATCCACATTACCACCTGCCGACCTAACTAATGACTCTCACAACTAACCTAGCAACTACTAAATTACATATTTGTCAAACATACATTTTCGCTGAAATTAACCCAAAGCAATTACGCTTATTATTCACACCAGAGTTCTAAACAGTCCAACTATCGGCCTGCTGAGTGTGCATACCGATAGCAACTTCCACTACCAAACATAAATGGCACAAGATTTATGTTTGCATAGCAGACGATAACACTATCTCAATTTTTTTAACACAACATTAAGCAAATTACAATCTACTAATTGCTATTCTCACAATCACAATGTAAATTCAGACAAAACAGACAAATAAGTAAGTCGAGGGTAACTTGGAACTGCAAAAATGTGCTCAAGAAGTTGGGGCGAGGCAATAAACGCACAATACAGTGGGGTGCCTGCGCACCAAGGTATTGTAGGCAATACCAAGGCGGATATGTTAGCCAAGAACGCAGCAGAAACCACCTTCCATGGGCCTGAACCAACCTGTGGATTATCAAAGTCCCCAGTGAAGGAATGGGTCAAGAATTGGTATCGCGCCAATCACTAGACCGCCTGGTGGGACGAAGACGGCAGACCAAAAGACTGCTCGATGTATCACACAACAGAGCCCAAGAATTTATAAAGCTGAAAAAGCGATATAAAGCTACTTGTTAATCTACTGACAGGTCATGCCGAGGTGTTGTACCACCAAGCCAATAGTGGCAAAGGCGAACTCGCAAACTGCAGATTATGCAAATCGGAGGTGGAAACGACCGAGCACCTACTCTGCACTTGTGCACCTGAAAGACTTTCTTTGCTAGGCAGCGAGCAGCTAAGTCTCGCTGAATTTAAGGGGAAATCGGTTAAGGAGATTCTAGTCTTTTCAAAGGTTATCTCCGTTATTGGTCCATAGTATTGATCCATGCACAATAGATCAAAGTTGGTCGCAGTGCTAGTGACGCTGACCGCCCAGGATTTATTAATATAATAATAATAACAATGTACTGTGGAAGAGGGTTTTTAATCAATTTCGATAGATAACCCAAAAAGAAGATAAATAGACTTATTCGGTCGTATTATTGGGGGATAGATTTGTCGCAATGCGCCAAACGTTGGCGTTGTTTGGCCTACAACCGAATTCATTCTGAATACGAATATTCCAAGATAGCAGAAAACAAAATTGGTAACAACATTACCATCTAAGAAAGTAATCTATGTAAATAGTACAATAACTCTTGAATCTGATAATAAAAAAGATTTCCATAGATTATATTAGCATATTTTGATATCATAATCATAAAGATATCAAGCGATATTTACTATTATCTTTACGATATTTTTTGTTTTTTATATGAATATTTGCAGATATTTTTTATATCAATATTTGTAATGATATTAATCTTTATTATTTAAAAGGAACCAAAAAAACTTTTTTATGATCACGTTTCTTTGAAAATGGGAATGAAGATTAGAAATTTTGTAAATGCTGTCGCGAAAGTAAAAGTACACATCTGTAATCACACGTGATATAAATATAAATTTGGAATAATTATCTAAAATTACATTCACGTTAAGGCTGTATTCTAATATTATGTACAGAAGATCTTTAGGCCACCGCAGACGATAGGAAACATTAACTTTCAATGGAGTGACCAAAGCTGAGTAAACACTTCGAGGAAACCGGACGATAGCGAACAAATTATCCACCACGATAAAGAACTTCGAAGCCGCAGAGGCCAACGCGACTCAGCGTGCGCGCACTATGCTGAGTCTTAATCAGTGGCCCCGTGCTTAGGAAAACGCCCGGATACACCTAAACTCCAGGGTAGGGATCTCTAGTATATAAGATCAAACCCGGGGAGTGCTAAAAAGAACTCTGTCAGAGAACGGTCTCGAGAACTCTCTCCGAAGGCTTATTATTTTACGCGTCGCGCTCTTTCTCTAGTAAGTGAATAATGTAATAAATCAACTTGTGACATGTACAACTCCGAGTCGTTACTGCGTTAGTGCCCAGCCATCCAGGTTTCAACCGACAGAAACCAACCAGAGTCCAGCAGCCATAGTGTCCGCCAGCCACCATGTCAATAGGTGCAAGTTCCATACGTCATCGTACGTCAGCGTCGTAGATCAGATGGTAAGTCCAATTTCTTTTATTATCTCGGTTTAGTCACGGTTGCTTAAGCCAAGTGAGTGAACCCCAATATTATCAGTAATTTACAAAGATGAACCCCAAAACCTCGAATCGTGACAACACAGTGAAACCTACGGTATGTGGAATCATTTTTTACAACGGAACATTTTTTCAAGTCCGTGATTTAATTTTCAGATATACGTGACTAATGTACTATTAATTCAATGTACACAAAGAGTCACAGGTTGCGAACTACTGGTCTTAGGCAGGGGTGAGCAACCTTTTTATGGTGCGCCTAGTAAAAATGTTTGTCCTACATCGACCCGTGTCTTCGAATTAGAGTTCCCACTTATGCTTGGACCACTTCTCAAATGGAGTCCCCACTTGGACTTAGAATTCTCCGCGGGCCGCACAAATGTGTTCGGTAAGCCCTGGTTGCTCATCCCTGGTCTAGAGGACTAGTAGTCTGCGGTTCGGCTAAAATTTATTCAACAAATTATCAGATTGCTCACACCTGTTCTTTAATAGTCGAGACTTAGAAGTTCCTTGGAAAATGACTTTGAATACCAGGTAACATGTACTGTCGTGGATATTTTATGAAAAAATTGCACCCAATGTTTAAAAAACCCTAAATAACATCTTTAGTGAGTTTTTCAGTGTTTTTTTTCGAGCCTAAAAAATTCCCAAAAAGGTGACCGGGAATACCTTGTTTCAAATATAAATGCTTAACATTAACCGGGGCACTAACTAAGGTGCCTGCTACTAGTTTTCTTTGATTATAACATATTATAAACAATTAAAAAAAATAAATGACAAACAAAAACTTGAACTTACTTGTGTGACAACATAAGATCCTTTCCAGCTAAACAACGGCTTGTGGAACGTATAGAACTGCATCCGCATCTTCCCCATATCATCAGCAACCCGAAAACTATCCGCCAGCGTCGTTATCCAGTTCACCACCTCCTCGTTGGCGTACGTAATCAACCCCTGCCCAAACTGATGCTTGCCATCCATCACAAAGTTGAGTATACCGCGCACCGAGTTCTCCGTCAGCAGGGTCTCCTCGTCGAGGTGCACAATCCAATCGGAGTCCGCCAGAATGTTCACCGAATCCTCGAGGCAGTATTGCAGCGCTCGCGCCTTGAACAGCGCGCCCGTCTTCGTCCGATACTGCGCCGGCACGACAATCTCGCGAATCCGCCGATGGTTCTCGACGTTCACCGGCTTATCAGTCACCACTTCGATGATGAAGTTCTCCAGACCGGCGTCGATACACTTATTCATATTGCGATTGACATTGGTGCGCACCAGCTGGGGGTAATCGCCTCGCGTCACCACACGAATGCAAATAAACGGCGCCAGAATAGGGCTGCCTTTCAGGATGACTTTATCGGGGAAAGCGTTGTAGAGGATTAGCCCGGCGAAGTTGAAGAGCACCTGGGGTAATGGCAGGAATGTGACCAGCCGCAGGATGTACAGCACGATAGTCCAGACGTAACCGTAGCGCGTCCACGGATTGATCTCGAGCGTTGCATCGCCGGCGAACTTCAAACCCCCGGAGAAGATCTCAAAAACGATTATCACAGTGAAGAGTAGGCAGACGTGCAGGTAGTGCTTGCTTTTACTGCTAAGCATCTTGAGCTAAACAAGATTTTGTATGTCCTTTGATTTTCGCCCTTTTAAAGGTTTCTTTGGATTTTAAGAGTTTCACAGGATCCTTCGAGGTTCCTTGGTGGATTCTAAGAATGTCTTTGATGTTTGCAAGTCCCTTGCTGGCCTAAACCTTTTTACAAGATTGTTTTTCAAGAAAACACGAAGATTACTTTAATTTTATCGGTATTCCTTCAAACTCTGGATGTTTCTGATACGTTTAGAGAGTTCTGATGAAATTCCTTTGACTATTCCAACGCTACAGTCGTTTTCTTGGGGCTCGGTACCTTTTCACACTTTATCAGCAATCTGGTACTTTGCTTTTCCAAAATATTAGATTTATTCATTGAATTTTAGACTTTCCTCTTTGTTTTCTTGAAATTTAAGGAGATAACTAAGGATTTCTTTGATGTTTGCAACTTGGGCGTCTCTGAAGCTTGGCGCCCCTTTCTCTCTCTCTTTTGTTCGTTACCTTTTTTAAAAACAGGGACTTTCCTACACAAACATACAGAACTTTTCTGGTTCTATGTCTGTCTGTTCCTCTTCTGTTCTAGATTCCTTGGATTTTAAGAGGTTTTTTTTTAATATTTCGAAAGTAGATCACTTCTTCCAATACTTTTCCAGGGAGTCGCTACCTTTAATTTCGCTGTTTTTAAACAACTTTCCAGGAGATCTTAAAGGGTCTTCTAAGTTTTTAAAAGTTTCTTTGCATTCTCCAAGAGATGCTCTGAGTGGTTTATAACGTTGGCGTCTTCTTTTGCAACTTGATATCTTCTTTTTTGGGCTTGGTATCTTTTCTTGGGACTTGATCTCTCTTTCAACCCCTTTGCTGCCTAAACCCGTATTAAGAACCAAACCGGCACGCACTTTGTATTCCAAAACCCAGAATCACTTCTCCAATTATTTTAAGTTTCCTAAAGGTTTGGGCTTCTTCAGGTTTCTCTGGTGTTGTTCCCAAAGTGGGCGTCTTATATCTTACCGTTTTCCCTTTCTTGTCAACAGCTTGAGCCCTTTAGCTCCTCTTTTTTCCTTCCTAATTCCTCGTTAATAACCGGCACTTTGTTCCAATCGTCTAGACGCTCTAGGTTCCTTCAACAGTTTCTCTAGGTTGTATCTATAGTTGTATCACATTGAAGAGGGCTTCACAACTTGCACACATCGCGTTTGCCGCATTTTTTCAACCCCGTTTCACGCCGGCATCGTTGATATACACCGATTTTTTGTTTGTTTGAGCTGGCGAAAGAACGCTCGCGCTGTGTTGCTGCCGGCTCAGCTCGTTGGCGTTTGGCGTAAGCGACGCGACGATGCAAACACCAGCAAACGCTCGCCGACGCGAAATAAGCAGACGCGACACGGCGAATCGAATAGGCCGAAAGCCGATGCGATGCGATGCAAGCCGGGCGAAGCCGCTTCAAGTCCAACCGCGCCAACCTACGGCTACCTCTACCAAGGCTACCACTACCTTTTCGGGGACAATCCCTCCCACTTCTCACTTCTGCGCACTGCTTGCTAAATCCAAACATTGGTTTGGTTGGTTGGTTTGCATTCGTGTTGCAGTTTTCGTGTTTGGTTCGCCAAAATTTCAGAATTGGGCTTACGATCTGAATCACATTAATAATTCCATAAGTTTTGGAGGCCTTATGGGATACATTTTCTTGCATTTTATAAATTTACGAATCATTTTTCAGGTTATGAGTACAAAATGTTGCGAATGGTTTAAATGTTTCTTACAATTAGATAGTTGATATCATATTATCTAATATATTCTCAATTTTATGGGTTTTTCATTAATCTTATTTGTTTAGCAAATGTCTAAACGTGAATATTTCTTCAGAATCTCATCATTTCCAGATTTAAAATTCATAACATACTTGTATTCTGTAAATATTTCATTAAACAATTGACTATGGTCGTCTTATTTCTATGAAATTTACCACAATTCTTGGTGAGAATATCCCTCTTGTTTAGTGATTCTCAGCTTTTTTGTGCCAAGCCCTATTCATTTACGTTTAAGAGGGATCCTCCCCTGACTATCTTCTTCTTCGTTCACCCGTCTTGTCGCTGACCGAGCGTAAGCCTGTGACTTGTCATTTTTCCAGAATTACTTCTGGGTATCAGCATATTAATTTCCTTCGCCCAAGATGAAGAAGACTTCTATACCAGACTACTGATAATCAAATTTGCGACCCCCCGTCTGAGTTCATTTTGAATCCCACCCCAACTTAAACATGAAATTTCCCCCCTGTGGAGCGTATTCCCCACTTTGGGAAACAATGTTCCAGATCAGAGGTTTCCAAACTCGGAAGCCCCTAGCAGAATTTACAATAATATATAGACCAACAAATTGAAGATTAATACATGCTTCTTAGGAATCAGAACCACCAAAAGACGCTCGAACCCAATGTTTTTTTATACCTAAGAAAGTCCGACAAGGCCCTCAATATATGCAACTAGAAATCAAAGGGTATTACCTACGTCAGAGGAATCAGAACCAACAAAAATTCTCAAACAGGCTTATTCTATGTCTAAATGTGATGTTAAGTCCCTCCATAGCTAGAACACAAATTGAAAGGCCACTCATGTTTCGCAAAAATCAAAAGTACCAAGAAATGCTTGATCTGAATGATCTTCATACATAAAAACTGTGATAAGTGCCTTAATAGCTAAAATAAGAATGTGAAGGGCAATACATACTCTTAGAGGAATCAGAACCACCTAAAAATTCTCGTGCTGGCTTATTTTATTCTGAAAACTCTGTATTAAGTCCGTTAAAGGCTGAACCAAGTAATTGAACTGCAACACGTGCCTTTTTGAAAATTATACCGATTGTGAATACAATACACGTCTGACATTACATTATCTGGAAAACTGATACATATTGTACACATTCCCTTTTATTTAAAAACGACCATTGGAAATAATTTAAAACCGATCTTGAAAGCTTTGTTGTGCTCAAAATTGTATTGAATCCTCAACTAACAGCGAAAATTATAAATTGTATGTTACAAATTCATCAATAAACACTATCATTATAAAATTCGTCATACAAAACGTTATTTTCATTATTTTATTGTTTAATAAACTATTGTTTGACTAAAAAATGATAAATTATTTAAATACCAAACCATCCAGGATTAAATCTTCGTTTCTTGTTCCTTTCGACAAAAGTATTATACCCTTTCTTAGCTTCCTCTAGTGATTTGTGATCCTTTTCCTGGTGGGCCTCCTGTGCTTCAACCGGGAAACGATTAAAAAATATGAATGTATTACCCTTTGAAAAGTGCAATAAACGTAGTTTCTATCATCTTCTTTGGTTGGAGATCCGTACCGTTTAGTAGGACTTAAGAGGGCCGGGTTCGACCGGTACCACATAGCGGCAAAATGCGGAGCTAAAAAAACGTGAAAGTCAAACTTTGTTCGAAAATATTTTCTAACCGGCATGTTACATAATGCCCATCCTTGTACGGATTGATTCCTCATTAAATATAGTTTGTTTTGATATGCACATTTACGCCTAAATTTTGGGTAATTATTGAGATATTTATCGTGTAAAAAAGTCTTTTCCGAAAAATGTCGAGTTTTAGGTTTTTCCTTTTTTTCGTATTTCCCGTATTGCTAGGATTATAAATCATGCACCAATCGATTTAGCGTGAAAATATCTTCAAACTCCTGGGACAGTTTTTCATTTGATTACTTAGAACCGATATTATAACTCATGAAAGTTGAGTCTAATATCGTCGATGATTTCACTGACATCAATAACGTCTATATCATCATAAAATGTATCATACAAAAACATTCTAAGGCCAGAAAACGCATCTAGCCGATATTTTCCAACAGTTCAATACAGACATAGGCAACTGAATACAGACATTCAGTTGCAATTGACTTTATTCCGAAACAACTATTTTAGATATTTCATAATCATAACATGTAACAATGTTCCTAACAATGACCAAATGATACCAACATCAATCTTCATCCTTTAACAGCGAAATCTCATTCAAAGGCCATACTTTACAGATAGCCCGACTTCGTATAAGCCCCTGAGGAACAGGTCCATAATTCCTCGAATCCGCCGAATTATGATAGTTATCACCCTCTAACCACACGTGTCCCCGAGGAACAATCTCAACCGAAGTATAGTCGATACGAATTCGATCCCCCGGAAGTCCCTTCACACGTTTGCAGATCTGCTGGCGTGGATTGTGTGGACTCTTTGCAATCACGATATCGCCTCGATCCAGACGACACAATCTCGGCGAAACATGTTCAGTCAGCAGGATATTATCGGAGTAGATAGTCGGCTCCATTGACGGACCTGAACACTTTAAATTTCGCGCTCTTTACGACGTTGCCTTTTTATACTACAACTAATTGTAAAAATAGCATCAAAAAGCATGGCGGTAGGGTTACTTACAATGACCAAATCGCCGAAATACTCGAATGCACAATGTGCCATACAGTAATACTGAATGGCATATCCTGCAACACCTGCTGCCTTTGATAGGAAACCCCACATTCTTAATTGAATAATTATTCTCACAAACTGGATGGACTATGAATGTTGTGATCTGTTATTGTTGACATGTCTTTACAGTGTTGCATTTTTTTAAATAAACTCTAATCGTTATTTTTACAAATATTTTTATTAAATCTTACAAATTAAGGGCATTTTAGTTAATTATATCCACATAGGAACTTATAATTGAATAATATATTTCTTAAACCTGTAAAATATTAATTTATAAATAACTGTAACGATTCTGCGCATGCGTTTCGAATATGTCAATATCGACTCTCCTTTTCTTACATATCTACTATCTTTTTCTAAACTAACTACTATCCTTTTGTAATATATTCACTCTCCTTTTCTATAACCTAACTTTAATAATTTTATAGATATAAGGGTTTCAACATTATTTTCTAAAGAAAAATGTCTACAAGATGGTACTATAGCCTGAATATACCAATTTACTTCAGTTATCTGTACATATATTTAAAGGTATCCATTGTATCAACGAGGAGCTCCACAATTACGTGTTTTCCTCCCGAATTTCTGGATGAAATTGGTTCGACCGACTGAAGAACAACCTCCGAATACAGTCCAGTTCGCTGTATCAATGGAGATGACAAAACATGATGTCAAGAACTATTTGGAAAAGATCTACGATGTTAAAACTGTGAACGTTCGAACTCGCATAGCGTTAGGTCCTACTAAAAGGGACGGTACTGGATATATAATCAAAGAAGATGATACGAAATATGCATACTGCACTTTACAAAGGGGTGAGACATTCACATTTCCTAATCTTTTCCCGGATGAAGCACAGGAGGCCCGCCAGGAAGAGGAGCAAAAATCACTGGAGGAAACTAAGAAAGGGTATAATAATTTTGTGGAAAGGAATAAGGATCGAAGGAATAATCCTGGATGGTTTGGTATTTAAATAAGTTGGCGTTTTTTAGTTGAAAACTAGTCTATTAATTAATAAAATAATAAAAATAACACTATTTTGTTAACGTTTTAAATTTGAGAACTATTTATCACGGAAACACTGTAGGCAACCCATTCTTCAGTTATGTTCGAATTTGGCGAATACAATCTAGTTTTGATTGTTTTATAAAGCGCCCTCTGTTGTTGGCATTAATTTTTAAACAAATAAACAATTTTGAAAAAAATGTAATCACCTTTTGTTTTCATCGTCAACCTTGTAAATTTTCGTCGAGGACCGCCAGAAAGTGTTAAAGCAAAAACAGAATACTCTTGGAAATTTTCGATTTGTGACATTAGTTTATGTTATTTCTTATCTGAACCCGATATTTCCAGGTCTGTAGCTTTTCGAATTTCTGGAGCTTCTTGAATGTCTGGAGTTAGTTGAGTTTTTGGTGGTTTTCCTCGATGAAATTAGTGCGACCGACTGAAGAATAACGTTCGAACTCGCATAGCGTTAGGTCCTACTAAAAGGAATGCTACCGGATATCTAACCAAAGAAGATGATACAAAATACGCTTATTGCACTCTACAAAGGGGTGAGACATTCATATTTTCTAATCTTTTCCCGCATGAAGCACAGGAGGCCCGACATGAAGAGGAGCAAAAATCACTAGAGGAAAGTAAGAAAGCGTATAATAATTTTGTGGAATTAATAATAATAAATGTTTGGTTGATTTCTTAAATTATAAAAAAATTCTTAGGCAACTCATATGTCAGATATGTTCCTATTGCCGATTTACCGATGAATACCGAAAATTAAAACGTCCTCTGTTGTTAACACCATTTTTTAAATCCTATTTCTAAATGTTGAAAACTTGTGAGGGATAAGCTTTTATCCACTCCATTTCTTCTTCATTGACAATCTTGTAGATTTCCTTGGCGGTTCACCAGAAAGCGAGATAGGAAAAGTCGAATATTCTTGCAAATTTTCGATTTGTGACATTGGTTTACGTTTTTTCACTTCTGAACCCGATATTTGCGGGTCTTCCTGAGTTCCTTGAGTTAGTAGAGTTTCTGGCATTTTTTGTGTTCCTGGGGTTAATTGCATATCTGACGTTTCTAAGATGTCTTCTGCTTGACGTTCTTCTTGTGGTGGATCTTCTTCAGCTTGTTGCCTTTGCTGATTGTTCAAAGCAATCAACACTCCAAGTTTATGATAACTTGTCGATACTGACGCTATGGACATATAATCCGGATTTTGATGATTTGGCAGTGGTTTGTAATTATAAATAAGTTCAGAATTTGGTATATCTAAAAAGTACGTTTAAAGTATGTGTACCCTTGTATGCTAGACATGTCAGACGATGCAGAAATATCGGTCTTTGTCGATGTCAATACATCGATATCGAAAAATCGCATTGAAATTATCGATATCATAAATATCGATCAAATCGAGATTCCACAGCAGCACCATCTATAAATGGGTTTCATCTACAGTGATCATTAATACACATGGTATCCCAGACGCTCATAGTGATATTTCACGATTTCTGTATTCGGGAAGCCAGTGTTTATTTTTAATTAGATGATAATTAGCTGAGAAAATACATTCACAATATCGGTAATGTTAAATATCGACATTATTAAAACCTATATATTTCAAGCACTGTAAGAGATTTCATTACAATTCAATTAGAAATTGGAGATTTCATTAGAAACAATGTCAATGACATCTCAAAACAATATTGAAAATGTTGATATCGATATTATGGAAAACCGATATAACGATAATTACCGATATCGATATATTTTGACATATCTATTGTATATACTTCTATATTCAGTGGCGGATTAAGAGGAATCTTATTTAAAAAAATACAAAATCATTTTTTCAGAAATAGTAATAATTACCTATTGATTAAGACTATTTCAAAAAAAAAATTAAAGAATTTAAGATTTTTTTTTAATTTCGAGTCGACTGTTTTAATATTTACGTTATTACAGCCCATAAAACTAATAAAAATATAATTCAGTGAAGCCTGTCTTATATGGGATCAACCATTTTCTCCCTAGGCCCTTGCCTTCTATACCGAATGTTTAATCCGCCCCTGACTTAATTTGCATAAAATAAAATAAAAATTATATAAATACTTACTTTCATAAAACTGATATTCGAGTTTTACATCAATTTGATGCTCTGATGTATTACTTTTATTGGGTATTTGGTTGATTCTACTAAAAAAGTGACTGGCAATTTCCTGTGCCTTTTTTCCTTTCTTGAAGCTAGAACGAAATATTTCTATTATATTTAACAGAAAATCATATACATGATGTCAATAAATGCATATCGGAATATCAATTTTATGAATCTATTTCAGGTTGAAAATAGAGAGCTCAAGCTAAATCAATTTCTTTGATATAAAATAAATAAAAAATGAATTAAAAAAATTTCTTTCGATATACACCCAGTAGCACTTGCATTTATAGACACCCTCTACAAAAGTTTACAAAAACTTACCCATCCGTTTCCGGAAGATACTTGAGTTTGAAAGCAAATTGATCGATGATTTCTTGTGTGTCTTTATTGATAATTACAAGAAGAATTTCCTTTAACTAAATATAGTTTTTATTAATACAAATGTTAGGAAGCATAATAAGTAAAAAAATGATACGTACGTATTTTTTCTGTATAGCTTCCTTAATTCTGGCAGCAGCATAGTGTACTTTATAAGCACAGTGGTCGCGAGTAAGATTGGAACGAAATGCCACATACGATACATCGTCCAAGTAACATTTCTTAAGATATTTCTCACTAAGCGAGTATCTTCTGAATAGAAGAGTGCTAATTGAACACGGTATTATCTTGCTTATAAACTGACATGAACCCATGTAAGTAGATACGTCGGCCTCACTGAGATTAGTTGTGTTATCTTCACTTAAATTTAGCAATTGAACTGACATTTTGTGGTGATAGTTATGAGGAACACTTATAAAGAACACAATAAATGATATCGAAGATAAATAATAACTCTTACTAAATGATACCAAACAAATTCTGAAACAAATGAAACTTTACGAAAATGGTCGCGAATACGCGAATATCTCTAACTGAAGGCAACCAAAACAACATATTTTAAATATTTTATTTCGATAATATTTAGTATTAATTTCGTTATTAAATAATTAAATAAACATTTGAAAGAGTTTTCGCTTAATTAGAAGTAAAAATTGAAATAATATGAATTACCCGTGTTAAAAAGCTGTCAAAAGTTGTCCGAAGTTACACGAAGATGTTCTTAGTGATTTATTTGAAAGTATGAATGCAATTCAATGTAGAAATATGATAGTGTTGATTCATAGAGATCCCTTTTACAAGGAAATGATTAATTTAATTAGTAGTTTGTAATATTCATAAGTATTTTGAAAATAATATTTGAAATTTTTTGAAACGTAGAAGCTGTCAAAAATTCATTGAACTTCCGTTGCCGAAGATAAACGAAGATTTCCGAAAACACACGATGTAACCTTGATCAGATTGCGTCAATCATGTCAGATATGTCAGTTGTTGCTAGCAGAAATGCTTTTAATTTAAATACGTGCATTAATCATTGATACAGCGATGATATCTTCCGAACACTGCATCTATGTGTGATTCTACGCTCGCCAAGTGAGTTCCGAGCGCGATTCGCGTGCGCACGCCATGAAACTGCACTAACATATTACACGGTTGGCGAGGTTAGTATTCAGCTGATTATAAGCGTGATTTTCAGCCGTACAATGCACGGAGAGTGCGTAAATCGCTCAGTAACGTGTGCATACACTTGAACTGCATACAAACTGCATTCGCTGGTGTCACAGCGTGTGGAAAATGTGCGATTGGCGCCAACTAAAGCCGTTCTGCCAACCTAACCAAACCTGACAGCTGATTGTTAGCCCATATAGTGCAATCTACATTTTTGGTTTGTTTTTTAAGATGGGTGATTTGATCGACATGACATCGGCGTACAATAACGTCCCGCGTTATCCCACGGCCGTCGGCTGGCAGTATTCGATGCGACGCAATATGCAGGAGATCATTCCGGGCGTTTTTCTGGGGCCGTATTCGGTGGCGCAGAAGAATTCGCATGCCGTTTTGGTCGAGCATGGAATCACGCATATTGTCTGCGTACGGCAGAGTCTCGAGGCACAGTATATTAAGCCACAGTTTGCGGACTCGGCAATCGTGTATCTTACGCTAGAGATTGCTGATTTGGCGACCGAAAGCATTATCTCGCATTTTCCTAAAGTGAGGCAGTTTATCGACGAGGCGCTTGGGAAGAACGGCAAGGTTTTGATACATGGGAATAATGGGATTTCGAGGAGTGCTACATTGGTGCTGGCGTATGTTATGGAAAAATTTGGTCTCAATTGCAAGTAGGTTTCGTTTCTTTGTTGTTTTTTTTTGCATGTACATCCTTTTAAATCATACCAATCTTTTTACATCTTTAATTTTACGTTGTTAAAATTCTTTGAATAAATGGATTCATTCATTCATTTGATAATTTGTAAAGCTTTGATTTATGTAAAAAAGTTGGTATAAATATTATTTATAACAGTTATACAAAGGAAATTGATATCTATTTTGTCATTCTCCATGAATAATTCGATACATTTCTTGTTGTATGTCATATTATAGTTGTATCAATTCGAGGTATGAATCGGGTTATTCCATTTTTTACTGAAAATGTTTTCTGACATCTGAATATTTGTTATATATTGACTATAACAATACGCAACCCAGTCATCATTACGATGAAAGTCAAGATTTAGATGCCTATAGTAGAAACGGGGTCTCTTGATTACCGATTCTAACAACCGCGAAATTTGAATTAATTTGCTCTAAACACTTCATGCTACTCAATCATCATTACGAAGAAAGTGAATATTGTGTTGTCTATAGTTAAAGACTGCATTGTCTTGATTATCGAGGCCATGTATAACCTCGAAATTTGAATTAATTTGCTTTTCATCAAATTGAAAAGTCCAAAAATGATTAATTTCGTATCTAAAATTGAAATGATTCGTAAATTGTGTTGTTTTAAGTTGAATGTTTTCTAGTTTTATGAAATCTAAAACGTTCATTCATAGGTATAGGTTACCCAATCATCATTATGAAGTTAGTGATGATTAAGTTGCCTATAGTTGAATACCGCAATCGCCTGATTCTTGCTAAAATCACAAAATTTGAATTTATTTGCTTTTCTTAAAATTGAAACTTCGAACAAAAAAATTTGAATGCTTTCTAGTATTATGAAAATTTTCTAAACAGGTGCATAACTGCAGGCAATCCACTCGTCATTACGTAGGAAGTGATGATTGGGTTGTCTATAGTTGAAGACGGTATTTACCGAAGTCTTGTTGTAATCGCGAAATTCGAATTGATTTGTTTTTCTTGAATTTGAAACTTTAGTTAATACACTGTAAACAACCCAAACATCATTTTGTCATGTTATAGGCAACTCAATCATCATTCTTAGGATAACAGTGATTGAGTTGCCTATATTTGAAGGAGGCGAATTAAACGATTACTGACGTTTTGTACAGCCGCGAAAATTAAATTCAATACTTTTCTTGAAAGTGAATCTACGAACTAAAAAAATACTTCTTTTATAAAATTGAATTGCTTTGAGTAATGTATTTTATACAGTTTGAAAATGTTGATAGTTTTTGAAATTTAAGTAGTTCTTTTCTCACTATAACTGTAAATTTCGATTTTATTAACAATGCTATTATTATGTAACAATGTCCAGGATTTGAACTTTTCTTAAAATAACAATAAACATTACCAAATCCTTTTTGTGTCCTTATCAGGGAAGCATATAAATTTGTAAAAGACCGACGAGCATGCATAAAACCCAACGAAGGCTTCGTCGCACAGCTGGTGGAATACGAACCAATCTATCGAGCACGCCAAAGCCTTGAGCAAGGCGCCTCGTCCGGCACGCATCGCCAGAAGCGGAAAAGCGAGCAACTCTCCGAAGTCGTCGACATCGACCTCATTCAACCGCCGCCAAGTCCCTCGACGGACGCCTACCAAACTGACTGCCGGCCAGAGGAGGTGCACGACATCTCCAGCCATTTTTACCGGCTCTGGCTGCTGAAAAGCTCCTAGAATTTTACCCACACCCTCCAAAAAAATCGACTTCTTTTTTCATGTATATACACAAGCGCATGCATACCCTAACCCTCACATCCTGAACACAAACCAAAAACCAAGCGAAACTGAAGTGCATTTGATTGATATTTGTACAGTGCTTTCGTATCAGTGTCTGTTGTTCAACTTGTAAATATGTAAAAACTATTTTTTTATTATATACATACCATATATATATATTATAACATAACTATTTGTAGGAATAGATTTTAATAAACTGTTTTAATACTCCAAATTTTCTAATATAATTTATAATTTAATTTTTTTTAAACTTTGAAGCGATAGTGAAATAGAATGTCCCTTTTCTTTTATTCAGGTCCTCTCCCGGAACTAGCATATTTTCCATATCAGGAGCCATTCCTCCTTGTGGACGGGCTAGGATGTAAAGCCCGTCGACTCTAGATGATCCTCCATGGTCTTTGCTGTAAGTACACTTCTGATGTACGATATCATTGTTTGGCAGCTTCTCTCGTTCCGCACGAGCAGCGCGACTGCGTTTTCCACACCAATGCACTCCGGTATTCAACAGAGGTTTTGTACTTCTTCCACATCGGTCACAAAAAGAAGCTGAGTTCAGGGGTATCAGCCTCTCCCCAGTACATATATTTCTGGGTGGACCACTCGCTGACTTGATACAAATACTCACCAAAGCAGCCACGTCCAAACCCACTGGCTGGTGCAGTTCCTGACCAGCCAGTGCTTCGTATCCCCGTGTCCTCTAAATAGAAATTAAACTTCTTATACGCTTGTGGCGTTTCCCGCCACATTTTGGCATGCTTTAGATTTAGTATTTACATTTCTCAACTACTTTTCTATACCTCTATTCCCACAGCCGTTTTTCCAAAAAATGTTCGTCGTCCTAAGCCAACCCAAACTAACCATTACATGTACCCGCCAATATTTTCTACCTGGACCGACTTTTTTCTACATCCGAGGCTGCAATGTATTTTCTTTTCCTAGCCTCGGGAGTTAGTCTGCTGCTTTCGTACCGTCAAGATCTCTTCCATTACTTCGCGATTTGTACTGTATTCTTTGTTGTGTGTTTGTAAACGTTTCGTATGTGTTTTGTAATAAACAGTGTATATATCATCAACATTCTATCAGTCATCATCAACCGGCATCCTCACCTCCGCAAGCTTCATTTCATGTAAATTTCATGTAATTTCATGTAAATTTCATGTAAATTCATGTAAATTGTTCAGACTGTATGCTACAAAAACATCGTATTATAAAGAGTATCAGACTACACTTGTTTGTTTTGTTCATTTTGTTCACTTTATTGTTTAACATGTTTGTTAAGACATGACAATTTAAAATTACACTTAGAATTTGATTAGACGTGAAGTTATACAAGTTTTGCGGGGATTAGGATGCAAACGTAATCTTCAATTGATTTTAGTTCGAATTTTATGTCGACGGAAACCTAAAATTTAAAATTAATCGCTATTAATTTTGAAATTTATAATGACTGTATATGGAAAACTGTGATTTGGTCGTGAATGTGAGTAAAACGAAGTGGATGGAGCAGAGCGTCTGAGGTGAAATAGAAGGGCCATGTGCTGGATAAAGTCGAGGTATTTAAGCACCCCGGCTTTGAGTTCAAGTACACGGGTATACGGAAGAAGCATGTTAGGTGGGCGCAAGTGAGGGCTAGGTGTGCATGGGGGAAAATGAAACAGAAATGTTGTAAGTTGTGGATGGGGAACTGGATAATAACTGTGAGAATGTAGGACGTGTGTGTGTGTGTGTGTGAAGCCTATCATAATGTATGGAGTGGAAGTATGGGGGATGGATGAATGGGATGTATTGGAATGCGAGCAGACCTGGTTTCTGAAGGACCTGATGGGATTGGAGCGGTCTACTCCAGAGTATGTGGTTCTTCAGGAATCGGGGAGGGTCAGTATCAAATGGGAGGCATTTGCGAGAGTGGCGAGGTATAAAGGGAAATTGGTGCGAATGGGGAATGAAAGGCTTGTGAAAATGTGTGGGAGTGGTGTGTAAGCAGAGGGTCTAGTATGTGGGCGGTGAGGAGAAGGAGGGCATACCAGGCAGTGGGGCTTTCCGATGTGGTGGTCCGTGTTATATACACGGAGAGAGGTGGAAGAGGGGGTGGAAGAACTTGTGCGCGGAATAGGAAGGGAAGTGGAAGAACAGGAGAGGCAAAGTAGAGTTAGCAGCAGCACATTTCAGAAGGTCCAGGTGATCGGGCGAAGACCATGGAACTTCGCAGAGAAGAGCATGTCCCGGATTGAGAGAGTGACTCTGGGAAGGCCGAGATATAGGTCGGAGGAGAGGGCGTAATGGATGGATGGGGCGTAATGGATACCTCGGAGCACCTGGCAGGGATGTGTGGGAATGGTTAGGTTAGGTTAGGAGTGAGGAGAAGGACGGCATACCAGGCGGTGGGGCTTTCCGATGTGGCGGTTCGGGTTATATGGACGAAGAGGGGCTCTGTGGAAGAACTCGTGCGGAGAATAGAAAGGGAAGTGGAAGAACAGGAGAGGCAAAGTAAAGTTAGCAGCAGCACATATAACCCGACGTTTCAGAAGGACCAGGTGATCGGGCGAAGACCATGGTACTTCGCAGACAAGAGCATGTCCCGGATTGAGAGAGTGACTCTGGCAAGGCCGAGATGTGGGTCGGAGGAGAGAGGGCGTAATGGATGGATGTGGTCCGAGTACACCCGGTTACATGGGAAGGGCATGGATACCTCAGAGCACCTGGCAGGGGAATGTGAGGAGGTGAAGGAGGAATGGGCTTTGAAGTAGGGCAGAGGAGGAAATCGAGTAGAGGTGTGATAGGAAGAGATAGGGAAGGGGTTAGCATCAATCACCACATTGATAAATGTAAGAAGGAGGAGGAGAGAGGTATGAGAAGTGACTCATTAATATTATTGATGTATGTGCATAGAGTTATTCTGATGTTCTAATTGGGTTTCTGTTATTATTTGAATGTGTATTTATTTCTTATTATTTTTCTTATTGTAATTTCTTGTTGTGGGATTGTAAGGGCACGAGTATGCC
>JAODAC010010043.1:0-26602 GCA_027575185.1 Mimaenictus wilsoni
ATATACTTATTGAGGCGCAATGTAGGCAACCCACATGACGCAAATCTTTAAGTCTGGTTGTCTACCGTCATACAGTGGTTCGCGCATCAATATCGAAGTCGCGCAAAAATATAGTAGTATTACAAATGTATTATAAGTTGTATAAATATATCACAAAGGTATTACAAGAGTTTATAAATATATTTGAAGAGTATCACCAGAGTTTATAAAAGTATCACAGCAGTATTAAAGAGTCTTAGAATAAAGTCTAAACTAAAGAGATATTTGAAGCATAAAATTATTACCGCCAAAAGCTAAACTTTTGGCAACCATACGCCTATTGGTGCTCGGAGTTCCCTGTAAAGGTTACCCTGAAAACTCGCACAGCTAATGCAAATAAATGTTGTTTCTTTTATATAGTCTATTTATTTTCCACTAGGGGGCGCTACAAACGAGTTTTTATCCATGTGTTAAACCCAGATTTTCAAATTCTAAACGAATAAAATAAACCCGAAGATTGACAAAAAACAAAATTCCGTAAACTCGGGTTTCGGTAATCCTTTGATAAGCGTAGTTTGGATTGAATGAGATGAAATAAAAGGTTTAAATATACTTATAAACATACTTTTTTTGTTTTTTGTGTGACTTAAAAGTGGGATTAAAAGTAATGCGACCATAATATAAAAAGTTTGACGGGCACTGACATTCATGTTTCTGTTCAAGGTCACACACAATGTCAAAATCGCATCCACCGCAATAACGTTCACTGCAGTTTTACCGAAACCTCTGATCAAGATAATTTTTACATATATTCATCCTTCTCATGTTGTTCATTTTTTAGGTTATGAATAACAGTACACATAACATAAACACGTGCACAAATATGACAAACTGATACACAAGGAACAAATAGTTAACAGTTATATCAAGTACAAATGAAAAGATGTCTTCGAAAACGACACTGAAAGCAGCGTAAGTTTGTAAATTGAATTTTAAAATATACTTGTTTTTCCTCTGAAAAATAGTATTACATATAGAATGTATTGAATATTAACTTATATTCTTCGTTGTAGGATTGAACCTGTGGCGAAATTCGGTGCGTTCTACTCCGGTGGTCACGTAGAGTGGCATGACAAACACCTCTATTGTCAGAACATCACCAGCATTACAAAAGTTAGCGTCGAAAGTGGCCTGCCGACGTTAGAAATCGCTCAAACTCTGCCTGACACTGACGAAGATCCTATCTTAACATTCACGACAACTTGCGACCGGACTGTGACGGCGCACAAGAGTGGATTGTTGAAATTTTGGGACGAAAACGGAGCGCTACTCAAGCAATGGAAGTCGATTCATGCTGGCCCAATCGCCACGCTATGTTTCAAAGAGGAACTCCTGCTCAGTGGTGGGTCAGATGGTGTTGTTCGCGTGTGGGATATGAAGCATCATGCATGTATCTCGGCACTACGGGGCGCGGTGGGTGTTATCAACGTCGTAACGTATAATAATGAAGAAATTTTTGCGTCGGGGGATGATGGCAGTATCATCTCGTGGAAGGATGGAAATGTGCAGCATACCTACAGGGGGCATTTCAGTAAAGTGACCTGTGTGCGATTTAGCAACGATGGTGAGCATTTTGTCAGCGCAGGTAGAGATAGAGTGCTCATTTTGTGGACATTGAATAATACTCACGCTGTACGAACGGTGCCTGTGTATCAATCAATTGAGTCAATGCTGATATTGCCTACACTTGCGAAACTTCCAATTGGAAAACTAAGCAATCCGGCTGGAATTATTGTCGCATGTGCGGGAGAGAAGGGGCGAATATCAGTATGGGATATGACCACATCGAGAGAGGTTTATCAGCAGGATAACTCTCTGATTAACGCTGCACCTGTGGAAGGTTCTTTGGCGGTAACACATTTACTTGCTGATAGCACAGATGGGAAGTTTGAAGAGTTGGCCTTAGTGTCAGCCGAACATAATATCATCATTCATCATCGCAAATCGTTTGCGACAATCAAACAGTTTGTTGGATGTACTGACCAGATTCACGATATTACACTTTGTGGGGATGACGACGTGAAACTTGCAGTTGCGACGAATAGTAATGATTTGAAAGTGTACACCGTGGCTACGATGAATTGCCATTTGCTTAAAGGACATACAGATATCATTCTATGCGTGGCTGTAGCTTCTTTCAATAAGAATATAATTGCATCTGGGAGTAAAGATCGCACGGTACGTTTGTGGCGCGTTGACGATTTGCCGTTGTGCATTGCAACAGGTCTCCGACATGTGGCAGCGGTAAACACAGTGCGTTTCTTTACTTCCTGTTGCTCACTCCTCACAGGCAGCAATGATAATACAGTGAAATACTGGGATGTAAGTGGCGTTTCAAAGTTGGAGAAAATTGATAATGTTGTGGAAATATCTTCAAGATTTACGGCGAACGCCCACACAGCGACGATTAATGCCCTCGCTGTGAGCGTGAATGATAAGCTGGTGGCGTCCTGCGGTGATGATAAACTGATCAAACTATGGACGGAGAATTTGGTGCTGTTGGGCTCGCTGCAGGGACACAGGCGTGGCGTGTGGTGCTGCCGTTTTTCGCCAGTTGATCAGGTTCTAGCTAGTTGTTCAGGCGATTGTAGCGTGCGACTGTGGTCAATCGTCGACTTCACCTGCCTGAAGACGTTCGAACATCATGATGCGGCTGTGCTACGCGTCGAGTTCATCACCGCCGGCATGCAACTTCTCAGCTGTGGGGCGGATGGCCTTGTAAAGGTGGCTGATGTGCGCACGTCGGAGGCAACGCTCACACTCGACGCGCACGAAGGGCGCGTATGGTGCGTGACAATCGGCGCTGACGAACGCACCTTCTTCACGGGTGGCGCTGATTCGACGCTGATTAAGTGGGAAGATGTGACGAATGAACGTCGCTTGGAGAAGCTCAAAGCACAGGAATTGAACGTGCTCGAAGAACAGCAGCTCGCTAACTATCTGCAGCAGGAGGAGTTTCTCAAGGCGCTTCGGTTGGGCCTCAAGTTGAAGAAGCCATTCATCGTGCTGAAGATCGTACGATCGGTGATGGCTCAGGGCGATGCACTTGGTGATGCCGTGCAAATGTTGGACACCGCCGAGAAGGAGACCCTCCTGCAGAACGCCAGTGATTGGAATACGAATAGTGGCACGTCGCATTGCGCACAGCTGGTGCTCAATATCCTCATACGTGAGATACAAACGGGGCGGTTTGCACCGGATAATTTGAGGAAGCTAATCGAGCAAAATGTGCGATACACTGAGCGACATTACGCGCGTATGTCAAAACTAATGCAAGTTGGACGTTTTCTTGATTATACTTTGCAAAATATGGAATTGTGAAAACTAATACCAGTTAGTTTGTTGACTTTTAATTAAGAAAAATAATAATGTCACGGAATAATGACGTCTTTCACTAAAATAGTAGTGGTGTTATATTACTGTGTGCGAAATCCACACTTTGTTCTAAAATATTTTCTAATATGCATGTTATAGAATGCCCATTCTCGTACGGATCGATTCCTCATTGCAGTTTGTTTTGATATACACATTTACGTCTAACTGTTGGGTTAATTATTGAGATATATATCGTGTAAAAAACGTCTTTTCCAAAAATGTCGAGTTTTTGGTTTTTCATTTTTTTTTCAATTTCCCGAATGGCTAGGAAATCATGCACCAGTTGGTTCAGCGTAAAAATATCTTCAAACTTCTGGGGCAGTTTTTCATTTGATTACTTAGAAGCGATATTATAAGTCATGAAAGTTGAGTTTAATAATGCCGATGATTTCACTGACAGAAAAATTACTTGAAATTACTTCTTATGAAATTGCACTTTTATTTATATTTACCTTGCTCCAACATATATTTGCGACAGTTTCCTGGCAACAGTTTTTTTTTGATAACATGTTTAGATATCATTGAAGTTAACTCTAATAACGTCAACATTGCCGATCTCAAAAATGACTTATCATAAACATTTCTAGAAGTATAAATCGATGTTAGAAGTCATAAAAGTTGAGCCTAATAACGGCAACGTTTTCTGCCAGAAACACTATTTACATTTGCCACATTTCTATGTATACATATCATATATTAAGCGATTCAGAATTAAATTTGTCACTAACTAGCGATTAATTGTCTAGAGTAAATGTTATAGATTGTTGAAGTCCACTCATGAAGGCATGTCCAGAGAGCGGTGGAAGTACAAAAACATATTTTGGCGTCTTCAGACACAACACATTAATAAGCAAGGAACTTATTAATTTAAATATTAAAACACATTATTTTATTGTTAACTATTTGTATATTTTCACAAATTTATATGATGAATGATAATATAAATTGCCCTGTGACTTTCATACCCAAGGTAGGAATTCTCTAGAGATATTATCATTGTTTTACAATTTTATTCATACTTCCATCAATCCTAGGATTATAAATTACGCACCAATCGATTCACTGTATAATTTCCAACAAACACCTTCTACACTTTTTCGTTTAGATTCTTAGGATTGATATATTAGATAAAAGTTGAGCCTAATAACGGCATCATTTTCGCAGACGGCCAGTGTTTGTTTCAGCTAGAGAAGAGTAACTTGCAGATGTTTTTAATAGCTATTTTAGAGTTCAAAATGATCTATTCGATCAATTTACAAAAATTTATTCGCCGAAATGTATACAATTTCGTTGTGGATATATAAAGTACTACTGTTTTCTATGAATTTAACAAATGTTGGTTGGGTAAATTCGACATCAAATTAGCCTGGTGGCCACTGCATCTGACGACCAGAAAGCACATGCAAATGCAGATGATACACAGATTGTGCACCCACCGATCCATCGTTGATAACAAGTCGGAATCCCTTGTTAAGACCACGATCCTTGGCAATGCGGCGGGCGACAATCATGAGATGGCCGAGCAACTCCTCATCTTCATCAGTCGCCTTGGACAACTGCGGAATGCATTTCCGTGGAATAACCAGGAAGTGTGTTGGCGCCTGGGGATTAACGTCGTCGAAAGCCACGCACTAGTTTTGAGATTAAACGGTAAGTAATTATCACATGATCATTAAAGAGATTGCCTCATCTTACGCGGCTATTATTATTTATTCATTTGTTCGACTTACTAACAGTGAAGTACTTGATGCGGTATATAAAAAATGATAACTTGTGTGAAAAAATAATCAGGTACTGAGATAGCATGCAAAAAAACGCGAGTGCAGAGGGTTAAGTCGGCAAATCGTGTAGCATTTTACCTGCTCGTCCTCGTAGATGAATTTACATGGAATCTCACCGCGTAGAATCTTGCCGAACACAGTGTCTTCTCCGGGGGACGCACCCTGGGCAAGTTCCACTTCAGACGACATGATTTCAGCTGCTACTCCCTGTTAAACGAATGAAACGTGCTGTAATAATGAGAGAGCGTGAGAGCCGTGAGAGCGTTACCGTGGGGTTGACACTTGATGTGACTTGCAGCGCCTACAGGTATGTTTTGTCCGTTACACAGCGCCCTCGGTGTGGGCTGACGAAAAGTAGCTGAAAAGTTTGCATAAACATGAACCAATCACAGAATTATTGTGCAAATAGCAACATTTTATCGCGCTTCAAGTGTACTAACTAATTGTGCTGGTGTGTGAAGACGCGAGTTGGTTGGACGTTGCGCTGGAACAAAGTGACGAACCGTCTGCCGCCGAAGAATCGATACGCATCGGTATCCGCATGCACTTGCAAGCGATATTTGACGTTCGTCGACGTTGCGCTGTGCAGTGCGCTGCGTCGTTGTACTCTGGGGGGCAATCATAACAAGCCCGTGAGCCGTGCCGTTGTGACGGCACGCCCGTGATGTGCGTTCGGTTGTGAGCTGTAGGGCAGACCATCCACTCGGACGTAGCGTCGCCGACGGCAGCAGGTGGGCAGGGGCGTGGGGGATTTTGCTGGCTGGCGAGGGAGGCTGGTGAGTACGCTGCCACCGCCATCACGCGCGCGCGAGTCGCAGGTTATGTTGCGCTCCTTCTTGTTACCAGCGACCCGCAGTGTTTGCGCGCTTTGTTCGTCGCCGTTGTCGTCGTATGCCGCGGCCGCTGCTGCAGCTGTCTGACGGCGGCGGCACGGCGCATCGCACCTCCTGCAGGCAGGTAGGCACGTACGTCTTACAGCCCCAAGCCAAGACTCCCCAAATCACCCGTCAGCAGGCTATCAGCGCGCGTTGGGGCGATGCAAGTGAGTGCGTTCGTTACGACTGCGGCGGCGTTCCTGACTAGGCCCTCCAATGGGCAACTGCCTTGCTTGCTTCAAGGAGCCATCGTTGTCGGCCCCAGAAAGCAACACTAACTGCCAAAAAGAAGGTGAGCATATGTTTGTTTCACAGGTCGGTCGGGCCTGCACACTACACTGCTCTAGCCAGTCGACCTGGACTTCTCATGCATGCACACACGCATGCATGACTCTTATTTGTTGACATATTTACAACTGCATGTCTCACTCAAATGATCACAACAAATGGTCACAAACAACCTCAGCGACTACATGTTTCTATTGCCTTTGTATCATCTGTTTACTTGTTTACTTTGTAATGCATGCTGATAATGAATGAGGAAGGCTGGCTGGTGTCAAGTGTCAGCTGTTGTCAGTTGTATAGCGTCCCGACCGATTGTCGGCAGTGATTCTTGTTTACGGTGTCGTGTGTTGTAGAAATGCCTGAGGCGCCACTGTTTCCGCCATCGTCACATCACATTCCCAACACGCTCGCGCCGGAGACGAACCTGATCAGCAACGGCAACCACCACATCGCCGCCAGCGTCGTCGAGACGAACGCGCCGGCGATCGCACGTTTCTACAGCTACCAGAAGCGCACGACGAGCAAGAGCAGCAGCGCCCCAACGATGGGCGCCGCCGACAGCAAGACGCCGTCGGACACCAAGCTCAACCAGCTGTTCGACGGCTATCGCGACAAGTACGACGACGGCGTGATGCTCGAGGAGGGCATCGAACAGCTATGCAAGGATCTGCAGGTGTCGCCGGAGGACTTTCGCGTGCTGCTGCTCGCGTGGAAGCTCAACGCTGAGATGATGTGTCGCTTCACACGCGCCGAATTTGTCGGCGGCCTGCGGCGGTTGCGCGTCGACTCCATACGCGCGCTACAGGCGCGCCTACCCGACCTGGTCTCCGAGGTGGACGCCAATTACGAGGCGTTCAAGGCACTCTACCGCTTCACGTTCAAATTCGGCCTAGACGCCGCCAGCGGCGAGCGCATCCTGCCGACAGAGACGGCGATGGCACTGTGGCGGCTCGTGTTCACCGTGCGCGAACCACCCATCTTACGCCGCTGGCTCAACTTCCTCAAGCAGCACGAGCAGTATCGCGGCATTCCCAAGGACACGTGGAACATGTTTCTCAACTTCTCCGACACGGTCGGCGACGACCTCAGCTCGTACGACGACAACGAAGCGTGGCCTAGCATATTCGACGACTTCGTCGAGTACGAGAACGATCAGGCGAACCAGAACGTTGCCAAAGAGGACAACCTGATGATCCCAAAGGTGGTCTAGTGATGGTGCCACGTGACGTGATTTTCCCCATGACGCTATACCTTTTTTATAAATCTTGAATAAACAAACACTATTCACACAGTAAATGAAAACAAAACGACAGAATGCAAAACAAACGCGACGAACGAAAATTGCGAACTGTATATATTTCTAGTGGTCGATTCGATGAGACGATTTGTAATTGTGTAATTGTACATGTTCTGTGACCGTGATTCTAATCTTAGTTAGTTTTCGTAGAGGGTGGAAGAGGTATTGCGAGGCGATGCAGATTTTAATAACAATCTTTACGTTTACTCGAGATTTTTATCGCCTGTAATCATTTGTTTCTACTTCCTTTTTCATTCTGGAAAATAATAAGACGCGCGACTACATTTTCAAAGGATCGACTAAAGATATGTTAAAGAAATTATGAATAAATCAATATAATAATTATTAATTCCTATATGCTACAATTGCTACTAATAAAACAAAGATTGCCGAATATTTTATTAAATGCAGCCTGGGAAGGGATCGGTGCGGTTCTTGCGCAGTACAAACTGAATCTTTCTATCCATGTCCTCATTGTAAAGGGCCTTGCACCTTTCGTAGTTGATGCGACGACGAAACTGGCATGGTTTTTCATAGAAGCGCGTTCTGCGATACTGATCCAGGATGCCCTCCTTGCCTAGAATACGATTGAGAACCTTGCATGCCGAATCTACGTCGTTGTTTCGCACGAGAACAGTGCGTGCGAGAAAGAATGGATGTCTCATTATTTCTAAAAGAACAAATGTGTAGTTTAACATAACCACAAAAACTGGGCATTTGTGAAAACCAATTTGGATTTTATGAATAAATCTTAATGTTATTAACTTACCTATCGATAATGGGCAGTGCAAGTAATCGGAGGGTGGATATAGCTTATTATTTAAAACTGTAATAAATAGTCGAAATTCGTGGAAAGTTGGGTTACCGAGATACAAATATCAATACGTAGATCATATCATAGAGGAATGAGAGAGTTTCAAGCTTTACGGGAGATCTCGTTCACTGATCGACAAACTCCTAGAAGAGGGCGCTGCGTTCGCCGCCAATTTTTTAACAGTGGGAATTTGAATTGTCGATATGGACTTCAATCAGTTATATTACTGCATGCTAATTATGCATTGTCTGCAAAATTGGCACGTAATTACGGGTCAACTTGTTTTGTTTTTGTGGGTGTTTTTTGGACATTTTTACTTTCGTTTATACCTCTTTCCTATTTGAACAATGTAAGTAATCCATTTTAATAGTTTAAAACCTAGAACCTATTTCACTTAACGTGTTAGATGGCGGTGTACTTTTGTATTGTTTGTGGTGGCCAACAAGACGCAGGGATTTTTCTGCAGAGATTTCCACCTCAGGCGAGCAGGTTGATTTTATATATTACATTTCATATCATATTTTACATTCATGATTGTTTAATATTTTGTAGGAGCGCTCAGTGGTTGCTGAAAATGTTTGGCAGTAAGTCCAGCCAGGAGGTCCGACCTTGTTGGAAAATATGCATCAGACATTTTGAGTCTAACGCTTATTGCCTGCCAGGCCACAGACGCTTGAAGTGCACAGCAGGGCCTACTTTGCTGCCATCGTTATCGTCCGAATCATCCTCAAAACCCAGCGAACAAAATTTTGCTGCTGGAAATACGATTCTCCACCATTCAATGAGCCAGGCAGCTAGAGGATGATGTTGAAAAGCACCTACTCCGCCCATTTTTATTTGCTACCCTGGATAATTACTCTCCGCGGAAAATCACCAATCCACGAGAGAGGAAATTAATCCAACTTGTCTAGGGTAAGCAAAGACGTGTTCTGCGCTTGGAAAAGACCACCAAAGGTCTCAAGAACGCGAGAGATGCCCTGGAATACTGCCTTAATAATATTGGGGAGTGTGAAGACATTTTTGAAGGTAAAAGAAGTAATATATTATGCGTATTCATAATTACATTTTAAAATTCTTGTTAGGGTTGTCCGAGCCTGCCGCCACCCTACTTATGGGAGTATTTCGAGAGGCAAATCATGCCATTAAAGCCAGACGATGGACGGCGACGAGAAGGCCCTCTCGGCATTGATCTTTAAAAGCAATCCTCGAACCAATAACATGCTACGAGGAATAATGCCACTCCCGAGTTCAGGAACGCTCAACGGTTTTCTAAGATCAATGCCATTTAGCGCAAACCTCTTTCGGCATATCTCTGAGTCCATCACAGATGATAGAGATCGTCAACGTGTGATACTCTTTGATGAGATATCGTTAAAGGAGCACTTGCGCTATCAACGTGGTTCTGGAGTGGTGTGCGGTGTTGAGGAATTTGGGACTTTTAGGACTAATGATGTAGCCGATCACGCTCTATGACTAACATTGAATTGAACGACTAACATTTAAAAATATCACATCGTTCGGCATTCAAATCTCAAGTAGCCTAAATTAATATACAATCTACTTATGTTTTGCAAGGCCCATGACATTGACAGAGAATTGAAGAGGCGACAATATGTGAAAGGATCAATCATAAGGGTATTAAGAAATATTATCTTGATATATTTTATTTGCACCCTGTCGTAATTCGCAGATGCAATTATATTAGCGTAATATTAGTGCGCAGGACATTAATATACAGAATATGAAAACACGGGACTAATCCACCCAAAATGATAAATACAACCCTATTTATAGTGAGGCAAAGCTAGGAGTAGTAAGCCACATATTTAATAAATGAATAATGAAAAGAAATTTTGCTCTTGCAACTCAAATTTCTTTTTTTCAACATAAAACTATTTTGATGTGAAAAACATGGGTATCGTCATGTATCCATAAAGGTGCAAAGTGAGAAAATATGTATTTTTAAATGTATGCTGTTCTAATTTATTATATTTTATAATAAAACTTTAAAAAATATGTATTCGTTTCTTTTGAACTTTTAAAATGAAAAATATGAATAGAATAATTGTGGGCGGGGGGGATTTCGGAGCGACAAATGAAGCGTCCTCATCTGGGAGGCGAGCTTTAGAGTGGACACAAGTTAACATAGAGCTTGTTATAATGCATTATCTTTGGATCATATATCTATACCAGAACTAGGACCTCTGCGGGAACGTTTGCGCATTAGAAAAGTTCTCACGACCGGTACCACGTAGCGGCAAAATGCGGAATTGAAGCAATACAAATTCAAATACCAACTTTGTTCAAAAATATTTTCTCATGTGCCCATTCTTTTACGGATCGATTTCTTATTAAATATAGTTTGTTGTAATATTCACATCGTGTAAAAAACGTATGTTCCAAAAAATGTACCAAAAAAATTAAAGTTAAATCGGACACCAATCAATTCAGCGTAAAAATATCTTCAAAATGTCAATTCAAGCCATTTTTCTGACAGCGAAAATATCATCTCGAGTCTAACATCGGTTCTAAACACTGATTCGGGTGTTTAAAGCAATTTTCACGCTGAATCGATTAGTGCGTGATTTATGTTTCCAGAAATACGGGAAATGTGAAAAAATGGAATGTTTAGGACAAGTCATTTTTGAGATTGGCAATGATTGGCAATTGGCTAGAGTAAACTTCAATGATATATGACATGACTTCTAAACATGTTATCTAAAAGACTGTTGCAGGAAACTGTGCCAAATTTCATTCAGAGACGAATGGTATGTGATTTTGAGGAAGGTAAATATAAATAAAACTGAAATTTTAGAAGAACTAACTTTAAGTCATTTTTCTGTAAGTGAAATCATCGCCGTTATTAGACTAAATTTTCATGAGTTATAATATCGGTTCTAAGTAATCAAATGAAAATCTGGCCCAGTAGTTTGAAGATATTTTTACTCTGAATCGATTGGTGCATGATTTATAATCCTAGCAATACGGGAAATATGAAAAAGAAAAAATCGTAAAACTCGCCATTTTTTGGAAAGGATTTTTTTGCACGTTAATATTTCTCAATAATTACTCAACATTTAGGCGAAAGTGTGTATATCAGAACAAACTATATTTATTAAAGAATCGGTCCGTGCAAGCATGGGTATGCAGATTAGAAAATATTTTAGAACAAAATTTGAATTTCACGTTTTAGTTCCGCATTTTGCCTCTACGTGGCACCAGTCGCGTAGGGTTTTCTTAAAATGGGCGCATTGATCGTCACTCGGTCCTTCAGACACTTCTCTGATTTCCCCTCATTCCTTTCAGTTCAAATGTATTTTAATACTTTTCAAATTTTGTTGGAAAACATATTCATCATTTTCTACTATCGTGTTTAGATGTAAAGGACTTAGAATAACATTGACGATGAGATTGTACATTATATCGATAAACGGATTTTAAATGTTGTTTTGCGCTAATTGTCAGTGGTGTTTGTTATTTTCGTTTGAAAATTTCGTTGGATTTATAAGAGATACCATGTCTAAAGTTTGTTTGACGTCATTTATTTGTCAAAATTGTGATTTTGCCAATTTTCAAAATATTTGTACTATACAAATACATAGTAAAAATTCTTTTACGGGTTACGTGGTCTCCATATATTGTAAACAAGAATGTCTTTGGGATTGTTGCGAGTATGTACCATCCTTGTTATTACAATGTCTTTTGGATTATATGCGTACGGTGAGCAGATAATTTAACAATTTCTCATTCAATTTTCGGTCTGCATGTGGAAATTTCAGAGCCCATGCTACGATGCTACTTCTGTAGGGACTGCGAGACGGGCTATGAGAACACCGCCATTCAATGTAATCCGCATTTCTATTTCTGCATATTCCTGGCGCATCGTAACGGCTCCGTAGATCGTTACTGCGGCGACTACGGCAATTGCACCGGCTTGGTGGAGGCGGGCGGAAATTGTTCTATGTGCTCGGCAGACTACTGCAATTCGGATTTCCATTCGGGAGATGCGGTCATCCCCAACTTTTCCCTACGCCTGTACGTTATTACATTGATCGTTAATGCGGCGACTTAACCCATCAACGACGACCGTATCTAGCGATTTTGTCACATCTGCTTGCAAAATATCACTAACTGGCAATAAATTTTTAGTGAGCAATTACAAGTGTACGTGTTTCAACAGATTTACTAAACCAGAACGGTTTTGAAGTAAAACTTCGGTACGCGCGCTTCAATTGTGGAGGAAATTAGTGAATACGAGCCAAATTTAGGCTTAGCTTAGAAATTAACAATCTTATTTTTATTTTAATGTTTTTTTATTAATTTGTAATTAAACACTTTGAGGGACTTTTTTAAATTTCTGTTCACCAATAATCGACTCGAGCCGGCGCACCTCGGTTGGATGGATGCAAAGAATCATTCACGCATCCATTATTCGAGTGAAATAATAATACACATACAATACAATAAACGTAATGCGAAATCATTTTTCTTTAGTTTCCGGATGTTCGATGATGTTTCGGGACGTTTACTAAGTAGCAGCCCTTTTTTGTACTGCGCGTTCACTTAGCACACATTCAGTTCTTGTCTGTGTTGTCACATAAGGAAAGGTGAAGAGATGAAGCTCATACGGCGTTCGGATAACGACTAGGTTTATTTGGTAAAACTCAAACCTCGTAACCGGTGGTTGCCGCCCACAAATATACCTCCTTGCGGAACCACCACTTTTACCACAACATCTTAAATTCGTACATATCTCGCATCTACTAATCCCTGGGACCGTCTTGCCTATTGCATATTTGCCTTACGATCCTTACGAGTCTTAACGAGTTTAAATAAGCGAGATGGAGGTCGATTTAGGAAATTTATGTCTTATCTCTAAACTAAATAATGCGCAACAATATGTTCCTCTGTATTGACTTACCAGCATTGATGGGCTTTTCATCGTGCCAGTAAACAATGTTAATAGATATTTCGAATTTTGATTGTATTGAATCATTATAATTATTCTTGTTGTGAACCACCAGCAATAACTAAAGTTCGCGAGAATGAGGTGCAGAGCGCCACTAATGACTGTTTGGCGAAACGATCAAAGAAATTTTACATTCAACAAAGACTTGCATGCCGACAACTACCCGTTACTTAGAAGGTAACTTAGAAGTAATGAGTAATGTATACTTTCTTGGGTAAAACTAACTTTATTTACAAAATAACCTACCTAACCTAACCTACCACATCCTCCGGAGATGCAACCACTTCAAACATGGTTGGTAGCCAATCAGCGGAGACCGGAAAGAGCATAACTCTCTCGCTTAAATCAACCAGGGCCGATCAGAATTACGCGCGCACAATATCTGCGTACCTCGTTAGCTGAGGCGGGCGCAAGAATGACCCAAAGCGCTTAAAACCTAAAATCTAACAGCTGCAATGATTACTACTCGCTGATCAGTGGCGAATAAGCAGTTTTCAGTATGCGTGTGACTGCATAATAGCAATGCATCAGATACTAAAACAATACGTAGAAATCCAGCAAAACCAAAAAATAAGCGGAAAGCAGCAATAAACTGGAACATATCTGTAATCGCAGATACAATATGCTAAAAATCTCAGAGTTCTCAACAATTCCTTTTAGTTTGTAGGATTGATTCGTTTGGTTTGGATTCGCGCCGGCAAACTTCGACGGTTTATTCACCGCGTTAGTTTACAGTTTTTGAAACTATCGAGTTAACTTTCTTTTTATAACCATCAGTTTATGATGGCTATTCTGTTAAGATCACACGGGAACCTCTCTCAAAATGATGAACCATCTGTTCCCAAATTAAAAATACATAGTAATAAATTAATACTAAGCAAATACCACTTGTAAAATTGTAAGATAGGTCTAAAGTGAATTTGCAAGTTCGTTCGTCATATGTTGCAAATCAAAAGTGCGCGATATTCTTGTGCGTATTTGTCATCCATGGAAATTCCACATGAATACTTGGAATTGACGAAAGTGAATCGCTGTCAAACCTGTTTAACGCAGGGAATTTTTGAGCATAGCTTTGTCTATTATCATTTAAACATTCCCGTAGCCTACCTGTTGTTATTACTCGCAGTACTGCTCTGGGCACCAGTGCATAACTTCCTAGAGGACCACCCACTTAAGGCCTAATCAAATTACCATGTTGTCACCCTACTCCAATCTATCGATAAATTGCAATTCACAAATTCACAAGCGAATACATCCATACGAGTACAGCCAACGTATGCGTCCTTTTCGCGTTCGCGCGCACGCTTATCATCGCGTCCGGATGCGCATGGTGAATCGTTAGAATCACGCATGCGGCTCGCTGACACCCGTTTCTGAGGTTTTTTGTGACCACGGTGGCAGTGCCGTATCCTGTCGGTGACGGCAGGCTGGCATTCAGTGCGCGCACACTGTGCCAGCAAGACCTGTCTGCTCCAAGTTTCCAAAATTCCCGCGCTGATAACTCTCGCCGTGTTATCATGATGCACCTTATTCACTAATCATATCAGCGGCGTTTTGCCGCCCCCTACGTCCCTTTCTGCACGTGCTTGTGGGTGTGTGTGTGTGTGTGTGGGCAAGCAGGTGTCGGTCGCGTCCAGCGTGTTTGTCATTTTCTGTAATTATTGTGAAACTACTCTGAGGAGCATATTCGAAATCAACAGGTACGTTTATCGATTACTCTCACGACCGACTTTTACTACTTTCGTCTTCGGTGGTTTGTTTCTTTTCGGATGTCATTCTCACGATCGTCTTCATAGTAATTTTTTCCAAACTTCTACTAACGAAAACATTCATTTTTAATATACTTGTATTGGGATGCACTGTTAAAAAGTTAAGTCTAATTTTGCCTTGTGTTAGCATTTAGGCTGCTCGTGGTGACGAATTGCTTTTTTCGTGTTCTTGTTTTTTGGTCGTGCTTCAATATTTATTGAATTTGTGTTTGTCAAAGAGGAAGTGTTTCCGTGAAATTCAATTGACCCGGAAATGTGAATTTGAACGTCTCGACGCGATGTTTTTGCCTCTGGAATTAAATTGTCCTTGGCCCAGTTTGATCGGGGTCTGTCATGCATGTCCTGTCCCGAATCCAATTGGAAACAACCACCCACCCAGCGAAGACGCAACTGTTTGTTTGCGCTTCGCAAACGGCGGCGACGGCGGAGACACGCCTTTTTCGAATCATTAACGAATAACTGTTGAAGGGAAGCAGTGCGTAATATCCGCAAACATTTATCATCCGTCTCTGCGAACGCCAACCGCATTTCCGTGCACGTTTGATAAGCAATGGCTGCGTGTGTGGTGCCGCAGATGCCGGAGAGCCTGCTGCTGCCGACCTACAACGCGATGGCGGAGGCTGAGCCCGACCTAAGCACGTTCGAGAACAAGACCGGCCTCGCCGAGGACATGAAGTTTCTCGCCTCCATGCCGGAGCTGTGCGACGTGACGTTCCTCGTCGGCGACACGCGCGAGCCGGTGTGCGCCGTCAAGGCGGTACTGGCGGCACGCTCGCGCGTCTTTCACAAGATGCTCTATCAAGTAATTAGTTGTTCCCAGCCCCAGTCCCACCCATCGCCATTTACTAATATGCAACACATAACATTCTGCACATTCTAGGCGCCCAGTCCGCAGCGTAAGAAGGAGGCACCACCGCGGGAGAACAAACTGCGCCTCTTCCTCAAGCGCTCCTCCGAGCCACTGCTCAATCTGCAGAATGCGTCGCAACAGGTAATTGTAGCGTTACCGCTGCCAGCTTAACACGGCTGCCCGCGTTGATATCTGCCGCTGCCGCTGCGCACCGTCGCGTCGCGTCGGCGGTGTTCGATACAATTTAACTAATTAGCAATGTTGTGCACCCCTGATCAGAGAGGCTACACCCAGCAGTTGGCTCCCATCCAAGAGGTAACCTTCCTCGGCCATCCGACACTTCCGTCACGTTTATATATTGCATTTCAGTTCTAACGCTAAAACTTCGTCGAATAACTTTTGCGAATACTCGCAGAATACTTGAACATAAAACTTTGCGTTACATTTCTTGGTTGTTTGGATTGTGTGGCGTTACCGGTCACCCGTTTTCGCTAGTGTTCTTTGCTCACCCGTTGACTCATTCAGTACAAGTATGAGCACTGCTCTCTTTGTCTCTTTCTCTCGCTGCTCTCTGTGTCCACTTAAACGTAGTTGATTGACATCAGTCGTTTTTTTTGGCACCCCTCCATCCACGTAGTGCGTTTTTTTGCGACGACCGACGTCGATGCAGCATGTCCGCGTCCACCACCCTCTTTCACGTATCAGTGCATGCATTCGAAGCGAGGGATCGCTAAGCTGCGCCGATGGCGCACATGTTACTAATTTATTCTTGCATAGCCACAGTCGCAGCAGCACCAAACGCTCATTATCGAGGAGTTCGAACCGGACGTGTTTCGTCAGCTCATCGAATACATTCACACCGGCTGCGTGACGCTCCAGCCTCGCACCCTTCTAGGTATGTAGCCACCCCGAACATTTGTGGACGCGGGTCCTGCACATTGTAAAAACGCACATGTGGTGCCATTTCAGGTGTAATGAATGCGGCGGATTACTACGGCCTCGACGAACTGCGTAGAGCTTGCGCCGGCTTCGTGCAGTGTTGCATCAATGTGGACACGGTGTGTGCGCTGCTCGCTTCCGCGGAGCGTTACATCCAATATAAATGTACCAAATCACTGGTCCAGAAGGTGAGCACATTTTGCACGTGCCACTAGACACCCTCTTAGAATGGTCCCTGCCTCCTTTCAGAGCTCCCATGCTTTCAATTGGCATGAAGGAATTTGTGCAGAAGTATTGTGTAGTATTCGTTGATTAGCACAAGTCTTCCTTTTACTTAAGTGGACGAATCTTTATTACACTCGTATCTCCAATAACTTGATACATTTTGTAAAGATAGCAGAATTAGTACAAGGTTGAATACCCTGAAATTAATGACTACAGAGACTACTCGTCTCTGATCAGATTAGCGTACCTAAGCTAGGACGTTGTACTCGTCTAGAGTGTCGAGCAAGGGATAACTCTTTGTTATCCATATAAATTTTTTATTGTTTGTCACACAAGGTGCTGGAATTTGTCGACGAGCACGGGAATGAGGTGCTCAATTTGGGTTCGTTCACCCTGCTTCCGCAGCACGTGGTACGACTGATACTCGCACGTGACGAGCTACAGGCGGACGAGTTCACGAAATTTCAGGCGGCGCTGATGTGGGGCAAGAAGTACTGCGACAGCAATCCGAACACAAATCTCAAGGACGTCATCGGCAACTTTCTCGAGTACATTCAATTTCACAAGATACCCGCCAACGTACTAATGCGCGAGATTCACCCACTCGGCCTGGTGCCCTACAGCATCATTATGAACGCACTCGCCTACCAGGTTATATATTGCCCCTCCACCAGGTGTGCCTGTTCGCGCCTTTCACGCCGCCGTTTGTTTTAGGCAGATCCGGCAAGCGTCGACCCCGGAAAGCTGTCCCCGAATCGAGTGAGACGCAACGCACAGGGACGATCCATGTCCGTACAAAGTTCGCTCGATCCGTACGGCTCCAATACAACGCTGAGCTCGAGCGGCTCCAGCGAGCTAGCGTCCTCCGAGGGCAAACACTCGACGTCCAATTAGCATACGGCCACTGGAGCGCCGCCACATCACAGCCATCACCATCACACGCATCCGCCACCCCCGCATCCCGGTCCCATGCATCATTCGGCACCGCCGACCACCCACTCGTCCCCGGCGCACTCCTTCACGTTCACCATCGTACTGAAGAAGGTCACGCCAATCCAGCGTCATTGAGATCATTCCACATCCCCGCTTTCGAATCAACGCCCACACACCCCCTCCCAAATAAAATAAATATTCAAATATAACCGGCGTGAAGCCATTTGCCAAAATTTAAATGGCGTACGTCCAACCAATGACGACGACGATAGCGGGCTGTTTACCATGTTTTTACCTCCTCTTAACATTTGTTCTATCTCAATCTCCTTCTCTCTCTCTCTCTCTCTCTCTGCCTCTATCTCTCTATTCCTTGGTTGTTGCGCGGCGCAACAGTGGCTTTATGATAAAGATGGTTAAGAAAATGTACATACGACTTGTACATTAGCATATATTTCAATGTCTTTTTGCGAGTGTGTTCAATAGGACAAGCAACTTGGTTTCGGTTTTCTACTTTTTTACGTCACTCCACTATTCTAGTAGTTGGCATAATGCGACTAACGTACTTAAGTTAACTGTTTATCTGTCTTTGCTGTGTACTTGCCCTGGGGGCGGATCGGAGGACTCCAGATGAAACATCGGCTGGGTCCAAAATAATGTCTAAATAGAAATTAATAATTGTTGAAACTGGCATTGTGCTGATAATGAGCAATGTCCAAGTGCAAATAAGCAATCTCTATATAGTCACAAAGAAATGTTTGTATTCTGATCATACGTGGGGTCCTCGTAATCAGTATTCAATCCGTCACGGGCGACTTATTTTTGCGTATAAGTTGTTGTTTGTGGTAAACAAAAAAAAGTATTGAAAACTAACAAATATGTCCGTGTACGTAACTTCGTCAAGTTTGTGTATGTATTATATGAGCATAATCGAACAACAAACGGGCACATTGGCAGGTGCGAAGGTGTGGTGGGTGCGAAACATGACGAGGGGCGGCGTAACCATGCATAATATTTTTGATAAACAAATTATTTTAGTATACAGAGATGTTGTGCTCTCCCGAACATAGCCCTGAACACACATTCAGCAGATATTCCAGCAGCGCCGCCCCCCCCCCCCAAGAAGCGCACTGACTCGCCATCAACCGACCTTTGATGCACCACGATCAAAGAAGCTATTTTGCTAACATGTTAATAAAACTCTGGGGGTGGGAAGCGTCAAACCGACATGTACATTGTGTATTCATATATTCATTAAATTGTTAATCATCTGAACGACTTTTTATTTGTGAATCGGTAATTTTCAGTTTATTAGATATTCCAATATGGTTTTTCACAATTGATGCTAAGTTCAACCTGTTTTTACTCCACCTAAGTTACCATATTCTAACATTAGCATCATTCAGTGCAGTAATAGAAGGTTGCAGTGATACATCCATTCGATACTTATCGATACTTCACATGTCCAGAGTAGGGATGTCAAAAATAATCGGAAATCGATTTTTATTGATTGCGAAGGGCGATAATAATCGTTTATTATCGATATCTGTGATCCCGATAATAATCGGCTTAATCGATGATTCCATTTTCGATTATTTTCTATTATTTGGAACAGTGCTGCCATCTGTTTGTGATGATCAAAAGTTTGTAGAATCTGTAATAACGCGCTCATAATGGAAACATATCGTTTCATTGGTTTCCATCGGTTTCGAGTCAACTGGCTGGTTTTTGAATACTTGTGCACGTTACATGGACCGCAACCAAATCACTATTCGAAATACAGCCTCTAAATGCCTATACAGCTACACACAAATGTTTGTGTGTCGAAGCAGACTTGAACTTTTATGCTTCATTTTTTTCTTAGTATTTGTAGGCATAGGAAATTTGTCTCTCTTTGGAGCAACGGTTCTGGTGATAATCAAGTCAAAACTTGTATTTATGAGCGGGCGTTCGCACAACTTTTGTATTGATGAAACAAGTTTTTGCTCCGCAATTTCATAGGCGTTTAACATATTTTCAAATTTCAAGGGTTTAAATTTTTACCCGGCACATATACAAACACATATACATTTAATTGTAGTAGTATGGCATATCCGACCACGTTTTCGTGAGATTCATAATTAAACTCTCATAAACAAATGTGCTGGCTAAGAAAATTCTTCTTTGCAATGTGAACATCTCGACAACTCCCTGTTGTATATTTTCTTTTCACGTAAGTGCCGCTATAGGCGCATATTGTAATATGATACATTCAACCTATCAGACCGAATTGTTGGTACGCGTATATTATGTGCATGAGAAACCAAAACGTTTTCGATATTTTTCAATTATGAGTTTGTAAGCTCGTACCGATTGTTTTCGGTAGGTCGATTGTTTTCGGTAGGTCTATTGTTTTTGATATTCGATTGTATTTGACAAAACAATTGAATTTGATAAAACGATAATTTTCAATTATTAGATGATGACGATGACTGCAGATGCTGGTTTCGCGATGTTGCGGCAGACTGGTGATATTTTTATAATGCTCAATAAGGCAAGGGTGGTCAATTGCAATATTCCTGAAATATCCAAAGAACTTTTTATAACCCTCGAACTCCATGGTGCAACCATTTGTGTGTCATTAAATTAATTCATCTTGACATCAAGGAAAATGTTATTAAATATGAATTATTAGAAAATTTTCGAAAAATGTCAATTAATACGCTTGTTTATTTATTATTATATATATTTTCAAAAAAAAAACCTTTCACCTTTCGGTGTCAGTTGTTACTTAGTATTAATAACTTTAATTATTTGTCCTGTTAGGGATTGATCCATTTGAGGACACTTATCGAAAAAATTCATCTACATTTTGCTTAGATTTGCAAGCATAGGACATTCGTTAGTCTCTCTTTGAACCAACGGTTTTGGTGTGCCTTGGTGATAACAAAGTCAAAACTTGGATTTACGAGGGTGCGTTAGCACTGCTTTTGAATTGGAAAACAAGTCTTTGCTCCGTTATTTAGAGGGCTTTACACATATTTTCAAATTTCAAGTGTTTAGGGTCTACGGTTGGGTAATGCCCATATACATACATATACCCATATAATGGCAGTAGTATGGCTTATCCGACCATGCTTTCTTGTGTTTAGTAATTTAAATCACATAAACAAATGTGAAGGCTTTTCGATAAGCAAATTCTCATTCACACTACGAACGTGTCAAAAACTTGGTATATTTACAGACTTCTCAAACTTGGGTCGCTAATTAGGCGGAATATCTTTGTACACACAAATATGTTTTTTTTTGTGCCTCTGCAAACGCCTGCTGACGGCTACAGAACTGACTGATTTGGGTATAAGTTTATTTGACGTATATGTGTACAAATTTTGAATGCAGCGCTCACATTATTAAACGATCAATTATCAACTGTCAATGAGTATTCCCGAATTAAATCCATTATTGATATTTTTAGAACTAAATTAATTGCAAATTAAAATAATAATGATAAGTACTATTAGTTTAATTTTTGTGAATTTATTTGCACGAGTATCTATTTTATTTTTTTGAGCCAGTTACATATTTTACATGTAATATTTAACTGTTGATGGCCATTTTACAATAGTTTTCTATATTAATTTTATTTATTTCCTTAAGTTTTTTTTTTTCTTGTCATTGGAAGTCATTGGTAGTGTTAACATATTTGATATAAAATTCTATTTCATATAATGAATGCGTAATCTAGTTCCAAAATATTGTACTAACACAGAAGTAATCGATAAAAGGTATATTAATGCGAGCATTTGCTAGTAGATGGCACAACCATCGATTCTGTTATTAATCGTAATCGATTAAAATCGAATACTACGCTCGAGTGTTCCTTCGATTATTAATCGGAGACCGCGGTTAATCGATTCCACCAATAATCGTTGACTGGAGAAAAATTGACATCCCTAGTCCAGGCATCGATGCTAGGTTGCCTTACCCACTGTTGCGAACCGAAAAACCCAGACACATAAAAGATAGAAACAAATAGTCTGATTGAAGTTAGGAGAGGGTCACAAGTCGAAATCAAATAACAAACTAAACTTAACATAAAATAAGCCAAAATAGCGGGCATCGGTTCACAATCACTCACGGTCGCAATAACTCACAACTCGCAACAAAGCAATAAAAAATAATGCGATCAGTATTTTTAGAAGTAAATATCTCCCAAAAAATTGACAATGAATAAAAATCAACATTACAGACACCGTGGGATAGGAATATAAGAGGGTGGCAACTCATTTTTGGGTGCAATTTAAAATATATTTTAAGTATATTAAATATTAAGCTATCAACACGATATAAGTAACAAACTATTCCTCGAAATTGCCTTAAAAATAACCAAAAAAAAAATGTTTTTACCATATCAAAGTACATGAATAAAAGAACACTTTGATATATGTGGCATCAATCCTTCAGATAGGATAATGGCGAACCCAGTTGAAGTTAAAAATAAAGTTTTCCTAAAAAAGATGTCCTTAAAGAGTCATAATTGAAGGACTTATCAAGAACTGATTCCGCATATGGTAGGTTCCTCGTATGGCAGGTTTCACTGTACTGATATGAGGATCCGGAACTTACATTAATTATATAATATTGTATTGTAATTGATGTGTACTTTTCTGGTTTTTAGACATTCGTTATTTTTTAGACTCGTTCGATGTCTGCCTAGCGTTAATTTCGTCATTCGATACCTTCGCCTGCTGCAAAACTTTGTTTGGAATAATTCAGTTAAGTATAGCACATCATCAGTGTAAAGACATAAATTACTGGACATCTCATCGTCTTTTCCTAACTACAAAAAGACCAACTGCATAAACACACAAGTGATACCACCTGTATGTGGTATACCATTACTGGAATAATAAACATTAATTACAAGGCATTCCTGCTTGCAAAAAAATTCGCCATTCAACTTAGGTACGCTTTTGAAGTTGGATGTGTTCAAAGTGGTAAAATTATTTAAAACATCATATTTCTCGAAGAACGTATTTACTTGTTAAAACATTTGTTGGTTCTGGTAGTTTGAAATATTAGTGGTTCGGATAGTGTTAAATATTGGTAGTTCAGGCAGTTTCGATTTGAATTCTGGCAAGAGACGGAAACATGTCAGCAATCTGTGGTGTTTAAACCAGACTGTTCAGACCTAGCGGTCGTACAACGAAGTAACAAAGCGTGCCAAACACGAGGATTTCCCGGCATTCCCACAGAATACCCCAAAGAAGCCATTACAAAAGTGAACGATAAAAATGAATTCAAACTTAATTTCGCACTTCCAGTATATCCAGAATCTGATTCTGAAGAGCCAACTATCAGAGACCGAAGAATCTGAAGGTAAGTTCTGTACTATTTTTAAATTCGCCTATTCCGGGTGAGACGATCAGGCGAAGCTTGGATTAATGAACCATATGGTAACGGCCACCCATTCCATAAACAGGCCGTACATAAAGGAGACTTCATTGGGATAAATGTAGTTGATAACTAGTGGGATTGTAGTTTGTTTTTTTTCAATCAATCCGATTTCAAAATACACTTTACTATTCATTCCAGGTAATGTGTTTACGCCAATCTTCAATTTGGAGATAGTTGCCACTGATCTCACACTTGATCCATCTGTACGGAATTTTGTTTTGAAACTTGACAATATTTATCACATCTTACGCAAAGTGTGCAACCACCTAAGTATGTACCATTTGGTCTTGATGTATGTGGACCTTGCAAAGGAGTCGCTTGAATGGAAATCCGCCCTCGAGAAGGAGATGGAATCTAGAGTCATGAGTTTTAATTGGCAACTTACCAACTGTAGTGATACATGTGTGACGCTTTCCAGACATAAGCCACATACAATCAGCCACAGCCCAAGATTTTTCCACACTCAGATCAAAAGTGCCTTAATATTCTTTGATGTGAATTTTCCGCCATTTGTTAACTATAATATATCGAATTTGGATTATAAGCAGGGCAAATTTTGTAAGTAATTTACGATAAAGCTAAATTTCGGCCATTTCATGAATTTCTATTTTTATTGCTTTCAGTTTATGAGTTTCTTTTGGAGGATATTGCATTCGGGTCCAGCGTGTCCTTCATATGTATCGGTATGATGGGCATAAAATTCTGTGATGCAAGAAGGAATGAATATAGGAACACCATCTACACCAGCCTCTTTGTCCCACCAATACCGGACATCGACGTCAAATTTTGCAGTACTCCTGACGAGGTTTGCAACATGATGGACTCAGAGCACAGGGTGGAGTGTTTATTGGTCTTCACCACAGGAAGATCACCTACCGTTGAAGTGGACATGATTATGAATCATTTACGCTCAACGTAAGTTTCTTCTAAGTACGTCTCTACTTATGTCACACACTCGATGTGTTTCTTATCTTTAGGAAATGTCCAAACATACCTGTTACTGGTGCCTATAAACTACATTCCATGGTACGTTATCAAACGCTCTACGGGATGAATTTTATTTCATTTGTGGCATTCACTCGGAAGGTCAACAGTAAGACACACTTTTCGGCTTCCACTCTAGTAATATACGAGCCGGATTATTTTGAGGAGCATTTGATAGATGTAAGGAAAGAAATTCTAAAAAAAAGTTTACTTGAATTAAAATAGACAATTCAGTTGAAGCAAAATCTGGTCCGCCATGAGGAGGAATTCTGCATTTGTTTTATCCACAATACTCTTGAGCAACGTCTAGATGAGTGGGGAATGATTACGCGACATATCAATTGCGCCGTTATGCAATGCGAAGCTGAGGGTGTCTTCGGGAATATGGGAAGCTTCAATAATCCGTCAGATAAGAAGAGTGGATTGCAGCCGCCGGCAATTAATCCCGATGACATAATGCGTCCTTATACTTGCGCTATAATGTATATTGGTTGGGGTAATATCAAATTAATTTAAATTAATTTTGTTTCTACGATTTTACACTTGTTTTCTTGACATATCACTTTGAGTTTTACATAAATGTCTTCTAAATATTTCATTTGAGATTGGGAAAACTGGAATTTTACTTTTAAAACCAACATATTTGTCACTTTACATTTATATTTTAAAAGGAAACTTCTTAGATTTAAAATTAAATCCTTTTAATGCATAAGTGTTATTGTTAGCTGTAGCATCTGCTCAAAGGCGATACGACTTAAAGGCTTAAAACTTAAAGACGTTCAGTTGTTATATAAGTAATACTTACACCTGTAAAGTCTATTGTAATTCATATAGTTATTTAAATTGAGATGTTAAAAGGCATATGATTTAATATCTCTTTTATTGTAAATTATAATTTGTAAATCACAATAAGGCGCAATGATACGTTCTTATATAAAAATCAAATATTGTGTTGGTTTTCTACATTGAAATGTTTGAAAATCTACTTTAAATCTACTCAAAATATATCAGTTTACAAAAAAGATTCGGTCGTGACATTAGTAAGATTTTAGGTATCTTTCTTGTGTTTCAATTAACGTTTTTTTCTGCAAATCTATTGTGATTTAACAGTGATACAATTGTTAGACAATGTCTGAAGTGGTACCTATATTTGTTTAAAGACTTATAGATGTAAGACTAAAAGAATCTCAGAATGTAAAAATAATGCATTCGCACACACACATCCTTTGTGATTTTTACTATATTTATATATTATTAATAACTTATTATATATTATTAACTTAATGTTTCAAGATGCACTTTAAATCGCTTTATTCAAGGAAATAGAATATAACAACTTGTTTAGTTGTTGCGCAAATAAGATTTGACAAATATCAGCATTTTGTGAATCTCAACTAGCGTTTTAATCGAATCTTTTGTGATTTGTCTCTATACGAGTGGTATGAAATGTTAAAAGCTGCACTCTAAATCTCTTTTTTTTCGACAGATATACCATTTAAAACTTGTTTAGTTTATATAAGTTTAGTTATATAAGTAAGTAATCAGCAAATATCAGAATGATACAATACGTATACTTAAAGATTGATATCTTGTGATTTTTACTGATAAATATTACTTAATCGATTGCACATTTCATATCTAATGCATAGTTTTTATCACTCTTTGTAAATCTTTTCAATTCATCGAAATCTCTTTATTATAATAAATATTTACATTTCCCCAAATACATTTCATCTGTTTATACCATATCATAAGATAACACCGGCGACTTCCAACCTCAGCATAGACAACGTAATCATACATGCCGAAAAAACAGTAAAATATCTTGATATTAAATTTGACAACAAAATCACATTTACAAAACAGGCCACGCACATGAAAACTCAGGTAAAGATAAGAGCAATCTAACCTATGGAAAAGAAGGTATTTCCACCACAACGACCACTCGTATCTACAAATCCACTGATATTGTTAGCTAATACTACCAACAGAACAAAACGCATAATTAAAGTAGCAGAAACAACAGCACTGCGA